>WYDF02023615.1:0-13091 GCA_009867245.2 Adranes taylori | reverse complement strand
AGAGAACAAGCCATCAGAAACCGGGGAAGACCACCAATCAGATGGACAGATGATGTAACACGCATCTCGACAAACTGTATTCATGCTGCTCAGGACCGGAAAAATTGGGGATTATTGAGAGAGGCCTATGTTCAGCAGTGGACGAGACAGGTTGTTTGATGATGATGATGATGTCCTGTTACAAAGCGGAATGGTATTTATTAGAAGCGAAATCATCATCGCTTTGCATCCGACGCGGTATACAGGTCGGTGCGATATGAAAAATCGTGTAGGAACCGTTTGTTGCTAATTCATATTCTCTACTGGAACGATAATGACCAATCAACCATGCACCTGCATATTTTTGCCTTCGTATCCCTCTTGACCCATGCTTGTGTTGACTGTATGTGCTGCGTGGAAATGTATGCCTGCTATTGTTGCATACATTGCATGCGTGCCGAATTAAATAACCTCTTGCAGTTTCCATTATAGAAATATATGCTAGTGCGTTCGCATTAGAAACTTGTCAGTTTGCAATGATCTTTTTAGTTTGTTTTCAGTGAAAAAGAGATGGCGAGTGAAAGCTCAAATTTGTAAAAAATATAGTACATGGACTCGATGTATTATAGGTTCTAAATGGGAGCAAGTTCTTTTCGACGTCGCGGTACCGCTCGTTCCAAACATATATAGCAATAACAAAGCGTTCTTTAACGAGCGACCCAGCACTATAGATCACGTCGATTGCCAAATTCCAAGAAATAGTAATATCAAAATATTCTAAGGTTGCCCAAAAAATCAATCATCTTATCAAATGCTTTATGATGCCTGATGATGCCTTTTTAAATGCCTGAACAGGTTGCGATGTGGTTAAAAGAAATAACAATCATAATAATAATAAAAAGACAGATATTTTTAGTAATCCCATGCTATTCTATAATTTTGAATAATCAAATGACAGTAAAATAACCTAAAATTATTTGACTACACTACAAGATGTTGCACATCAACCGCAGCAGATGCAAATAGCATATGTACTAACAAAGAAGGCATCTAACACATAGTGCACTAATTCCGTGCCGATTGTTTGGCTACTTCCATCAGAAAAGTAATAGGAAACTGAACCATTCAAATACACATAGACAGATGGGCCAAATTAGTAGGAAATCAACACAGTAAGAAACCATGTAAGAACAAAATCTGAGATCTGCTGAAACACTCTGAGATCTGCTGAGATCGGCTTGTTAGAGGACACGCACCTCTCAGGGTACATATCAGGAAAATTGGCCTACATACTGCTGAAGTAGAGTGCAGGTTATGTGTGGAATAACGCAAGACAACTTAGCATTATGTGACTGTAAGGCGTTGGCATCTAGAAGTAGAGACCTATTTGAGCATCGAAAGTTGAATCTGAATTGGTACAAAAACTGACCAAGGAAATATTGAAACTGGTACAAGACACAGATATACTGGACTAAACCATCAGGGAAAGCACAATAAGCCATTTAGCTGCAGTGCTATGCAGCGACAATTTGCAGACTGCCCCTACTGGTAATAATAAATAACAATTATTCGCAGCTATACCAGATTGCTACAACTTCCGCGTAAGTAAGCTTAAAGTTAAGCTTACTAGTTAAATGTATCAAATCTTAAATCTGGAGAAATTTTTGCAGTATTCATAAACCTGTACCAAATATGACACTACAGGTCCGCCAAAAATACTGTGACAAACTATAACTATGTCTACAATCCCCAACAAGGAGCAGTACTTACTAACTATAAAGTACGAACTATACAAACTTTTTGAAGATGTAATGGTTGCCATAAGGAGACATGCTTTCATCAAATCTCCAGGTATCCTCATGATTATGTGAAGATTTGTAAGATACTGGTTGAACCAGATAGTAAAATCGAAAGTACGGAGAACCGTTCTATGGCCATAAAATATGGGGAACGGTTAGTGGCCCTTGAAATGGACGACTTGTGTTCTAGTTCCACTCCATAAGAAACTCGCTACAACAAATTCCAACTTGACGCAAAATTTGCAACACCAAAAGTTTACCTGTCTTATCAAATGTTTTACGATGTCTTGGCAGGTCGTTATCTAGTTCATTAAGAAATAATAATTAATAGCTATCAATATAATGTACCATAATAAGACATTTTATTATCCTATACTAGTGTATAGTTTTGTATCATTAAATGATTGCAAAGTAAGCTAAGAATTTTTCACTACGTTACAAGGTGATGCACATCGACCGCAGCATCCAATCTAAGTCTTGCGAGTCTCGTGTTTATCTTATACAAAATAAATGTGTCTGAGATCTTTTGAATATAGTAATTGTACCTGACATTTGGCCTGTGTGAGGTTGCTAGTCCTCCATCAGGCGCCTCCACAGGTGGTGGATAAACCAACGCCTCACTGATATGGGTGGTACCAGGGAAATGGAATATCCGGGTTGGACCAAAACTAGCGCTTAGCTGTAGCAGCAGGTATTCTCAGTACTATGCACAAGCAAATGTTAGCGATGCGGAAAACCATGGAACACTACTGCACTAGGATTTCCAAGAAAGACAATTATGGCATAAGTACAAAAAGCAATGGCCCCTAGTCCACGGTAGGCTTTGAATGACCAAGGGTGTCAAGAATTCCCGCGAAGAGAAATGCTAGGACCTACCCGAAAGAGGAAACACCCTCAAAACTTGTATTAGGCTATTGGACTGTGAAAAGTCTATATGCTGCCGGTAAGGTAGATAATCTAATTCAAGAAGTGGAACGCTACAAAATAGATATAAACTCAGTGAAATCAGATGGCCGAACTGTAGCCAATGTAAAACTGAAAAAACAACACTCGACTCAGGAAACAACCAACATAACCGCTACTACGGGGTTGGATTTATGGTACAAAGGAAAATCAGAAAATCAGCAACACCGTAAAGAACTTTGTGGCTTATTCAGAGAGGGCTGTTCTTGTACAATTAAAAGCTGATCCCAAGGGTATTAACATCATGCAGATTTATGATACAATGACAGACAGACCGGACAACGAAATAACACAGCTTTACAAAGAGATCAAAGAGCTGCTGAATTTGGCCAAGAAGAACGAACTTCTGATTATAATTGGCGACTATAATGCTAAGATTGGAAAGGGACGAGTAGACAACGCAGTCGGCGATTTTGGCTTGGGGGACCGTAACGAAAGAGGCCATAGTTTAATACAATTTTGCCAGGAAGAGAAACTGATTGTCGCAAACACATGCTTTAAGCTCCCCCCTCCCCCTCCCCCAAGGAGGCTATGCACCTGGCAATCTCCATTACATAAACCAGATCACTTCGTGAGAAACCAAATAGACTTCTTACTTTTTAGGCAGCGATATAGAAATTGGTTGCATAGAGTTAAAACATGCCCTGGTATTGAGATTGGATCAGATACAATCCAGTAGTGGAAACACTAAAATAAAACTGGAAAAACTGAGTCCAAAATGTATTAAGAAACTTGACATAAATAACGTAAAGAAAGTCGACATAAGAACGAAGGGAAGGGAAAAAATAAATGAAGCAGTCGCTAAAATAAGAAACTCCTAGAGCAGTTTAAGAAATGCGAGGTACCAGTACAAACGATATAATTGGATCACCTACTAATAAGCAAAAGAATTGGATGACTGAGGAGATATTGTCACTAATGGCTTAACGTAGCAGATCTAAGCACGTAGATCAAAACAAGTACAAAGAGATTGACAAACAAACCAGAAGAGAGATCCGTAAAGCGAAGGAACAGTGGCTGCAAGAAAGGCGCACATAAATAAAAGAAATGGAAGAAAAACATGACCATTTCAATATCCACAAATTGGTAAAACAAACCACAGGTGGAACAAAACCTTATATACTAACCAATGATAATAATAATGCCATCGTTGATCCTAATGATCTATTAAATCACCGGGAGGGGCAAAGCTAGCGACTACTTAGTGAAAACAATTAACGATCTTTTATAAGTCCTTGTCCGGTTGAAAGGGTCCCTAAAATACTAGGAGCGGAAGTCCTAAATGTTATAAAACAAGGAAAGCAAAGAAAACCGGCAGTGCCAGATGATGTATATATTGAATAGATTACGTTTCTAGACGACGAAAATATAGAAATGCATATTGGTGCAACTATTCAATGATATATATGAGTCCAGTCAAATTCCGCAAGACTGGCTTCATTCAATCTTTGTGTTTAGTCCAAAAAAGCCAAATGCTAATCGCTGCAATCAGTTTAATGAGCCAGGTCTTAAAATCCTTCATGAAAATAATTCACAGGAGATTACCCGATGACCAGAACGCCTTTGACAGTGTCAAACACACAGAATTAATAGGGGTCATAGAAGAGAGAGTTGTGGATGAAGGGAAGAGAGAATTCTTGCTTTCATAAAAAAATTATATATAAACAAATAGCATCAGTGAAAATAGGAAATGAAATAACAGAAAGTTTTCTGATTGAGAAATATATAAGGCAAGGTTGCGTTTTGCCGCCACTGCTCTTAATTTGTATTCAGGGTTCGTTTTTGAGTGTGCCCTAAGTAACACGGACGACGGTATAAAATTTAATGGTCATCATATCAAGAACCTTCGTTATGCAGATGACACTGTTATCATTGCGGAAAGCCATGAGTCACTGCAACTCTCTATCAACAGAATATCATCTGAAGAAGAACGACTTTGTTTAAAAATCAACGTAGAAAATATAAAAACTATGATGGTAAGCAGAACGCCGACTAGACATTTGAACATATCGGTGAATGGCAAACAGATTCAACAGGTCTCTAAGTTCAGGTATCTTGGGAGATGGATAAATGAAGACTCGGATCCGTAGGCAGAGATACGGAGTAGGATTGAACAAGCTAGAACGGCATTTACAAATATGCATATCCCATTGCCCTTCATAAAAGGGCAATGGGATACGGCTACGTGTACTCAGTGCTGCTCTATCGTGTGGATCATACATGCTGCATGACATACAAGTAATGACTTGTACAGTGTTGTATGACACACAATTATGGTGCATGACAAATCAAATCCAAGTATGAAGAGAATCAAAACATGTTTGATTTTTCATCGAAGCATGTCATACAAAGTTTGATTATGTATTGACGTGTCGGATGCTATTTCTCATTCTGTAACTGTTCTCTGTATCGCTAACATGGCAGAAAACCAAAATATTTCGCGTGAATTTATTGACGCGTATCGCAAAATGCCTTCACTGTGTAAGGTAAAAAGTGAAGATTATAAAAATAAAACATTAAAAGAAGTTTGTTACAAACATTTGACCGTGATCTTAAAAGCAACCGATCACAATGCTAGTATTGCGAACACGAAAAGAAAAATCAACTTATTAAGATCAGCGTACAGGAGTGAATTTAAAAAAGTGCAAGCCAGTAAGAAATCGGGCGCTGGATCGGAAGAAATATACATTCCAACACTGTGGTATTTCAACGACTTTGAATTTCTTCACGGCCAGGAAGAGTCAGTAGGTGGGTCTTCAACAATGGGAGATCAGATGGGACCGAAGCCAACTCTATTCTTGTAAGTAGCCTTCTTTAATTTACTTGTTATTAATTTGTTTCCCGATTTTATTGGATTCCTAACCAATTAAGCCAATACTCCGATTAGGACTGAAGTGTTCCTAAATTCTGTAGTATTTCCTAGTTTAACCCCTAGCGCGCGCGGCTAGATATATCCGCCACTGCTCGGCTTTATAGCCCCAGGCGACACACGTCGCCTGGGATTGACATGTGCTTGAGCCCCTTCTCTACTAAGTCTGTCTCAAGCATTTGGGATCCAGCAGTTTTGGTGACCGGTAATTTAAACTTGAAATTCAAATTCTTGTGAAGATAAACAAATTTACCGATCCCTAATTTCTTTTGCTTTACTTGAAGCGTGATGTGCTGTTGTAGACGATAAAGCGAGTAGTCGTTGAGGATTCTCTCTCCAACTGCCTATTACAATTTGTCCACTTTCAATGTCCTCTATATCTACTCTGTCTTCCCAAAAATATATGGGCCTTCTTCTTCCTAAGAAAATTGTGCAAATGGCAACAACCTAGAATAACCGTTGTGGCCTTTGTTGGGCTCAAATTTATGGTGTGTAGTAGTACCCTGAAACGCGAGGCAGGATTCCGAAATTGTTTTCAATGATTCGCCTGGCTCGTGAAAGCCGATAATTGAATACCTTTCTGTCTTTATTCATGTCTTTCTGCGAATAATGTTTCATGAGATGATTAGAAAGAGGAAATGCTTCATTAGCGACGAAAACAAAGGGCATTTGCTCATGAAATCGTCGTATTAATTCAGGGGCCGGAATTTTAAGTTTTCCATTTTTCAGATGCTGGTAAAATTTGGTTTTCCTGCATCTGAGACTCTGCCACTAGGCCCTGCATCAACCATTATGAATTCATAGTTTTCGGTCACCATTAACAGCACACTGAACGATTTCTTGTAGTTGAAGTAATGGAACTGGAATTGGCAGGTTTATTAATATGTACATGCTTGCCGCCTATCGCACCGACACAATGAGGAAAGTTCCACCTTTCTCCAAACCTCTTTGCATCAGCTTTCCATTGCACTGCTGAATTGGGAAGCTGAAAAACTTTACCAAATTGTAATATTTACAGTCAATCTCACATAGAAGCATTTTCTGTTTCTTTTAAATATTTATTTTCATTTCTGTTTCAGGAAGACAATTTGGAAAGTTTCTCTGGCAAGAGTACAACTACTGATGAATGTAACCCTTTCAAAAAACTGAAAGTCAAAACAAAGAGCAACAGGAGTTGTTACAGTTGGCTCGGGATAGGTTGCTGAAATCTACATCTGACAGCGACAAAATAGCCAGATCATGGGTTGTCCAATTGTGCCAGGCACTTCCCAATCAACAATTGTTCGCTCAAAAAGCAATAAACGGCACTCTATTTGTGGCAAGAATGAAAACCATTCATCGTGACTCTGTCAAAATAAATTAATATTGTAACGGCTCAAGGACAGGCATTTATTTATATGAAATATTATATTTCAGTTCTACTGATAGTTTTTGTAACAAAGAAAAGAACTTGTGAATTAAAAATAAATTTCATTGGTTAAGTAAAGTTATTTTACTTACTGTAATATTGCCTTTCAATGCAGAAATAATTACTTCAGAAGTCTAAATTACTAAGCGTCCTATCGTCTGCGGCGAGAAGACAGTAGAAAACTGCAAGTCCTGGAATGAACAGCCAGTAGCCAAATATCGCAATGTACATGACAAACGTTGACATGGAGGTATAAGTTCCGTCATTACAGTGTATTGTTTCGCAATGTACGGAGAAACCATTGACAGGAGCTCCATAAATATGTCATGGTAATTTTTATAATCGACTGGTGAGGTAAGTAACAACTCATTTAATATATTATGATGCGCGAACTGCGCTCTTTTCGCGAACAAACTTTTCACCCAAAAACACCTTTTTCATTTTTTCTTACCACACACCGAAGCTAGGATAATAGCAACGCAAGCATCTTCTTCGCCGTCCATAACCTGTTTCTTTGATGGTTCACTAGTGGCTGTTCAATATTTTCGGCAGTCATACATGTATGAACGTTTATGGGCTATTGACATCAAACATTGTGTGATCATACATGTATATCATGCAGGTATGATCGTGGATTCCCCGCTGTAAGGTTAACACTATGAACCGACTGGAGGCGTTTAAAATATCGCTGTTTAGAAGACTATTAAAAATCTCGTGGATAGACCATATAACTAACGATGAAGTTGTAAGACGTATGGGGTAGAGAGAGAACTGTTGCAATTCAATAATAGAATAAAAACAGCTTACTTGCCGTTATATTCAGAAATACAAAGTACTAATTCCTGAAGCTCATCATGGAAGGAAACATTGTGGGAAAACGTGACATCGGAATGAAATAGTATTCATAGCTCAAAAACATAAGAGATTGGGCATGTCTTGATGCCAACAAACTCTTTAGAGCCGTGCTAGAATTGTCGCCAACATTCATTAGATGATAAGGCACCTTAAGAAGACTTGTGAATGTCATGATTTTTGTATTTAAAGGTATTCTTTAAAACTTGATCCTTGAAAGTCATTTCCATCAAGCCGTTTTCCCATTTCAAAATTTCCGTATACACTTTCAAATTTTAATTTATGAAGCTTGCTGCTGTTAACCCTTGCACAAATGTTTATATTTAAATTCATCTATTCGCAGTTGTACCAGGTTGCTGCAACCTCTCTGTATAACTACGCGCAAAAACTATTTAAATACATCAAATCTGGAGGTATTAATGCAATGCTTATAAAGTTCTGTCAAATATGTTACTACAGCTCCGTGAGAAACTATATGAGGACAACACACATGAGGACAATATGTTTGATATGAGGACAATATCAAACAAAGAGCTGTACTTCCGAACTATGAAGAAGCAACCAGACATACTTTTTTGAAAATGTAGAGGTCGCCATATGGCGGCTTGATTGTAGCAAATCTTCGTGTATTGGCATGACTGATGAGAGATGTGTGAGATACCAGCTGAATATGGCAGTTAGATTGTTCATTCTATGGCCAGAAAATATGGCGAACAGAAAAATGGACGACTTCTGTTCTAGTTCCGTTCCATAAAAAGACACGACAACAAATTTCAACTTGATGCAAGAATTGAACTCCAAAAGTTCACCCGTCTTTTCAAAGGCTTTTGAATGCTTGAGGTCTTTGAATATGGTAATTGTACTTGAAGTTTGTTACTCAACTCTCCATAGTTTTTGTATCTAAAGCATCAGTGAAAGGTTTTCATTAAAATTTGACCGTCATATCTATGCAGCGGATTTGATATTATAGCAGTCTTATACACACTCACATTTTAATTTATGAAACTTGGAGTGGTTAACCTTTGCCCAAATGTTTTATTTAATTACATGGTAACATGTTTTCACAGTTGTACTTGCTTGCTGCAACCTGCGTACGCTCAAATACTAGTTAAAGTATCAAATCTTAAATCAGGATTCGCAGTATTGTAGTATTCGCAGGATTTGCAGTATTCACAAACATGTATTAAATATGATACTACAGATCTGCCAGATATACTGTCAGATACTAGAGGACAGTACCCACAATATACAACACGGAGCTGTACTTACTAACTATGAAGAAATAACCAGACATACTTTTTGAAAATGTAGAGATTTTCATAAGGAAACTTGCTTTCAGCAAATCTCCGGGTATTGACATGCATGAATCTCCGGAGATGCATGAAATACTGGCCGTATCGGGTCTACGGGAGAGGGAAAGAGGAAAGATTGGGCAAGGAGAGATAGGGGGAGGGAGTAACAAAAGGGAAAAGTGGTGACGGGGATGAAGAATGGGAGGAAAGAGATGAAGCAAAAATCGTTGAGTATGGATGGGAGAGTGTAAGGGAAAATTAATGTATGTAGGGGGTAAGGGGAAGAAGGGGAAAGGAATAGAAGAGATAATTTATAATAATTGTTGTTAGTTTTTTAATTTTAAGTTAAAAATCTTTGACTACGCTACAAGGTGTTGCACGCATCATCCAAACTAAGTCTTCCGTCTCTCGTATTTATCTTTTACAAAATCAATAAACTAGTTGTCTTTTGAGTATGCTAATTGTACTTGACGTTTGTTACTCAATTCTCCATAAGTTTTGTATTTAAAGGTTTTATTAAAATTTGACCCCGTAAAGCCATTTCTATCCAACGGTTTTGTTAATTCAAAACTCTCATATTGTCATATGTAAACTTGGGGAAATTCTACAAGCTACCACACGGTGCCGCAACCATATATATTACGTTTACTTTTGGGTGTCGATTTTGTAGGGAGTCTTTCCAGCCCTAAGGTACCATATCGTACAACACAAAATACGATTCACTTTAATACCCACTTTAGTTTACCTGCTTACGAAATGAAGCTATAAACTTATGAATCTTAGATTCACTATTTAGAATAAAACACAAGACTTTGCATTGGTGGGGTTACAAGTATTTTACTTGTTAGATTCTACTAGATCGACATAAATTTAATAAACTCTGCGCAACTCCAACAGCGACCAATTGTTTTTTATGAGTCAAGACATTAAATGAGAGAAAAGTATAAACTTAACAAAATGTATTGATAAGGATGTAGGAAACAACTACATGCAAATAGAATAAATATTCATGAATTCAAAATAAATAACATCTCACCAAAATATTATATAAAATAATACTTGTATTCGTGCCATTGGATTAATAAAAATGACGTTTATAAAATTATTCTACTTACAGCTTTTTGTGATATGACCATTATTTATTTAATTTATAATTACACACAGGTACCTTACTAATTTATTTTAATTTATTTCAATAAATGAACTACTTGCTTCAACGTTTTAATTTATATTATTCAAAAAAAATAAACTCAACTCAAAGAATGATTTAATTACCACCGAATACTTTTCACCTCATATTTAACTCATTTAGAGTTTCAATTTTTTCATGATTTAATTTGATATAAATTTTATTTAATTTGATTTAATTTACGATTTAATTTTATAAACTCACAGGTTCCAGCACAGGTTCCATCTTTTACCAACAATAATATCCGTTCTGTGGGACATGTGAAGCTTTTATTCATTTTTTCGGCTAGCTAATTCCCACCAAGATCACGACCGATTTTTCCCACCACTTTACCCCTACCCCTATTAAATTTCTATGCTTTACTTTATTCTCACCTAAGTACCTTTTTTCTACTTCACAAAATTACTTTTGGCTCTCATGAATTCATATCCAATCAGATCTACGTTCTTCACATATTCTTGTACAATATCGCAGAGTGTGATTTACTGTATAATACACAGTATGCTTTCATTTATTATTGATTGATTACAATCAGATCTATGCTCACTGATAACCGTACATGCTGTGCTATCTATACATTATCACCAATCAGCAGCGTTCCCCTCTGCTACACATAATTTGTATAATTTATGTCATTGGCTTTATTTTTAACCGACATCAGAAATAATCCGACGAGAGGAATAACGCTGCGGTTCGTCTCTCATAGTGACATTTTAACGTAAGATGTTTTAAATATTTTTAATTGTATTTTTTTCATGAATAGAAGTTTAAATCGAACTGTACGTGTTAACCAACATTTGCCATTATTACAACTAGTTCGTCTAGCACATGACATGCTTAAATGATAAAAACCTTTCAGAAAATCTGGCCAACCAGAATTATTTACACGGATCAAACATACCAAACAATCTATCGTATACCGAAAATAGAACAACGACAAATTGCCTCGATAGAACTCAAATTTTAATTGAATATATGATGTTTCGTGGTTAAACCTCCACGCTGGCATTATTTAATGGAGTAAATTATGAAATTAATATTTCTTATTACTTGCGTGTCGAAAAAATGTTTACCCCGTCCGGGACTCGAACCCGGACCTCTCGACTTCCGTTCGATTGCTCTTCCAATTGAGCTAACTGGCATTTATTCTAAGACTTAAATAATGTTTAATATGCATTTATTTTCCGTATCTATTAAGATACGCAACTTATCTATCAGGATTTGTTTTGGCCCCCTGCTTGCTACCTTTGCTGGCGTTCGCATGTTTCTGAAGTTGTAAAGGTCGCCATAAAGAAGCTTGTTTTTAACAAATCTCTTATTGACATAATCAGGTTGAGATGTGTGAGATACTAAGATCGTTGATTCTATGTCCAGAAAATATGGGGAATGGTTAGTGCCCCGAAACGTGAACAATTTCTGTTGTAAATATGCCCCATAAAAAGGGCGCAACAACAAATTGCTACAACATCCGATTAATTGCGCTAATAACACACATAATTCATAGCAGACTTCAAGCATTTAAAAAGAGTCACAAGGACCTGAGCAGGCAAGTTTTATCAGGGCCACAAACAATGGAGAAAATACCTAAATATACGACAGCTTTTGTGCCTGATTTCGTGGATTGTGAGAAGGCCTTTGATAGTGTCCAATGGCATCGATTCTAGCTTGTACTGGCCAGTATGGGGATTCTGCTTAATTTAGTAGCGTTGATTAGGAACTTTTATGATACAAGTGATGCGGTAGATACATTAAAGAACAACGGTTCTTGAGGCATGGCGGTATATGCCTCCTTTATACTGATGATATCCTACTGATTGCGCAGAGCAAACGTGCATCAAAATAGGTATTTAAAACACTTTAGTGATTTACTGTGGAGTATGCGCTTCGTGTAAATCTGGCGAAAACAAATATCATGATTGTCGACCGAGTAAAAAACAACAATCCGTACATCAGATTGGGGTTCATGGCGGTAGTGGATTTTTCTAAATTTATGTAGGAGCCACGATCCATAACTTGAGGCGACTCCGAGATCTCATCCAGTTGGGTAGAACGGCAATGTCAACACTAATAAAGATCCGGAGATATCGTAACATCATTATGGTTACTAAAAAGAGTGGAAGTTTCTGAGATGTGGTGTTGGAGGAGAATGCTCTGTATTTCATGGACAGGAATGGAAGAGAAAAGGATTCTGCGCCTGCAGCACAGGATTGGCATGTTTTTAACCTTACCGCCAAGGCCGGCAATAGAGAAAAAACTCATGATACAGGAAAAACAATGGATCGATATTGCCAGTACAATGAATCGATGCTATACTGAAACTGCTTCATACCAATCTTGAAAAACCTGTGTGAACAACTGCTAAGCAAGTGAGATGAGTGGTTGCTATTAGGAAAGGAATAACCAAATTCCAAAATCAACTACCATCATTATAACGCACATCTTTCAAGATGTTCGGATATTGCTGATGGTTAATTATGAATTTAAGCATTTTGATTTTAAATGTTTGTTTACTGAAAATATTGAAAAAATTGTACGCCACTGATACGTCATATGCACGTGCGAAGTCCACGCGACAGAAAAGGAGAGAGACAGAAACAAAGTATATAAGCAAGTTATTAGATTGGCCTCTGCGACATCTTCCACTTTGACAAGATAAAGATTTATCTGACGTATTTTATTTGGGGTGGAGTGTCAGGAGTCGGTGATTTATTTGGTTAAATGTTTTGGCAGAAAGCAAGTT
>WYDF02023604.1:0-13091 GCA_009867245.2 Adranes taylori | reverse complement strand
ATTACCACAATTGGGGCATAAAACTAGCCATAACTTTTGAAACACCTGGTATACACCTACCAAGTCTTAGATTGAAATGTATGAAAAATACGTAGAATCGAATTATCAACTAAAAAGTATAGCATTCCATTTAAAAAAATGTATTTTGTTTTCGGTCTGCAGTTGTGGAACAGCCTGTATACATGAAAATATTTTTAGTTTATGTAGCTTAAAGCCCTAGACACTTCCGCTTTGGAAATTTTTCTCCATATAATATGATACAGGAGCAATTGGACTTGGACACACTATTGGGACACTCGGTATGTATAAGTAAATAGTTATTTATACATCCACTAGCTCTTATTTAACGTAATGTTTAATTAAGCATAATGCTTAATATTAGCAATCATAACTATTTCCTATCGATGTTTGATAATCAAATTTACTTCCGATCTGCGTTGTACAGGATTTGAATTCCAATGATTTAAGCTGGTAAGCATATTTAAATATGCGTTACTATTTATACCAAATGTTTGCATTTTATATCGTACTTATCTACGATGGTTTTAATAGAACGAGAGCAATGAGACGTGATATAAAATTGCTCAAGTGCATTAAGAAATTTTTATAGATCTGATTTATTACTTTTAATATGATTCTGATGTAATATTATTGATATATAGCAATATCACTATTCTTAATCGATTGTCAACACAATTATAGCCAACTTTCTGGATATTTAGACTAGAGATGCTTCAGACTTCGATGATTAGGGTCGTATAGTAATGTTTATATAGGAAGGACTTTGGAAACCAAAAGTACAGTCTGGATTTTCTTGAGTTTAGCTTCCCCTTACCTGACCCGCTCATTCTGTAAACTCAGTCTAAATATCTGGGAACTGACTATTCTACTAGAAAGGATTAGCACTGATAACAATTGGCCCATTCGACCGTTAGAAAATAGGGAACCTTTTAGTCTAGGGTAACTGCAACAAGCAACCGTCAAAATAAAAGACAACAAAACACCTGGCCCTGATGGAATTCTGTGGTGTGTGGTTAAACTTCTATTGAAGGTTAATCCATCAGTGTTCCTGTATGTATTCAATAGTATACTGTTAGCGGGAACATTTGCAAAAGCGTGGAAAGAAGCATACCTTGTGTTGATTCCAAAGGGAAAAGGCACGAGCCTGTACAGAGCAATATGCCTTTCAGACGAACTAGCAAAGCTGCTACAACGTTTAATATTTCAAAGATTGTAAGGAGACATTAAAGAAAGTTGACGGTCTACATCATTCACAGTACAACTTTCAAAAGGAACGATCCAACGCAGAATCAGTAAAAGCTGCCATAGAAGCAAGGATAACAGGTCAGACTGGCAAGAAACACAAAAGAGATCTGTGTGCATTCAATACTGCTAGATGGACCATCATAAAGAGACCGTTCGAAGGAAAAGAAATCCACCATATCGACGCGTCATTTTTTTTAGCTACCTTTCAGAGAGAGTCCTCCGAGAGTACTACAGCAGACGTCAAAGAACGAAAAATACAGATCAGTTGTGGAGTTCCACATAGATCAGTCCTTGGCCCATCTCTGTGAACCGTTAATGTATAACAGCTTGCTTAAACCAGAGTACCCAAAAGATATTAAGCTGTTTGCTTTTGCTGGCGATATCGCTGTTATGACAACTTCCAAGACTGGGCACGAACTCGAATAAAATCTAAATGCAACAATAAAAATAATCGAGTGATGGATGGCTTGGAATTAATTGGCTGTCCTGATAACTGCCAGGACTCCTAGAAAGAGCTCAAGCCACTGGACTGCTAGGAGTTACCTGCGCCTACAAGACGTTATCTTCTGACGTACTCTGTGTCATCAAGGCAGTTGTATCAATAAAAATGTTGGCTCTAGAGAGAGCAAATGCATATCTGCGGGGTATAAATGCATAACCTCCAAAGAAGAACGTCCAGTATCATTGGAAAGATGGCAAAGAAAATGGGCGAAATTTAGAATGTCTTTTCTAGATTAGCGGCAGATATTCTTAGGTAGCTCGAGACCAAGCAAAAAACAATCATAGAAATGGTGCGCTCTCAAAACCGCTGAAACCGTTGGGTAGCAGGAAAACTTTCTTTGTAATAAAGTAAAAGCGGCAAATACGGTCGGTATATTTGCTGCCCCTCGAGAGGTTTTATTGGGTACCGCTCGTCAAACATGGATATTTCCATGGGCCATGAATGAACCTCACATAACCATAGTCTGACCAGCTGTGGTAGTCGTTTTCTTCTTAGTAAACAACAATAAAAGGCTGGTCAAAGATCGCCTGGAGAGGAGGGTCTTGGATTCTTTATACAGTTTCTTCTTACCTGATGCGCTCATTCTAGACGTCAGTTTAAATATCCGGTAACTGACTACGCTAGGTCTCTTGGCTGCATACTTCACGTGTGAAATAAGCCGCCGTGACTTGTCTTACATGCGGCACTCTTATTTCTACTGAAAGCAGTTTGTGGCCTTTGGAATGGTTTTGTTAAATGTCTGTATTGCAGATGAATGTTCTTTTGAAGGTGATGTCCAGATAATTTTGTCCGATAACGGAATTGATTCTTCAAAATGTGCTTCCTAAACAAAATCTCGAAAGGTTTATGAATCCTATATTTTTCGTATCCCTATATGTACAACGTACAGAATATATGAAGAATAATAATCCTGGTATGAAATGCTCTGGAAATGCTCACAATGTTGTTAATTCAATTATTTAGATGAGATTCCTCATCATCATGATATAACACCAATCGCAATATAAATCTAGCAGTTGAGACATTCTTTTTAAATTGACCAAAACAGAAGCAGGAAATATAACAATATTATTTTGATAACCTCATACTGTCTTGTTAGAATATTTTCTCAATCTCATTGGCGTCCGTAAATGTATTCTTTAATATTATTATTATTAGTAATATTTGTGTTTATTTAGTGCTTATTTAAATAGTAGGAAATTTTTCAAGTACATCTAAAATTATTCATACAAGTTTTCTGTCTCTCATATACGTATACAGGATGCGGCGCAAAAATCCAAACAAATTAAATCTTTTTGGAACATAATTTTTATTGCAAAAATGTAAGAAGTTTATACTACATAATTTTTTAAGTCATAAAGAACACTATTACTCAATATAAGCCCCTTCTACTTCAACCAACGCCTCCATTCTCGCTCTGAATCGTTCGCAGGTCCATGTTTATGAGTCACTGCCCATATCGGCGAATGCCGCTTCAACAGCGACTCTCAATGTTTGGATGTCTGGACTAGTTACTGAACCTTTTCAACCAGGCTCCATAGATATAAGTCCCAAGGTTATAAATTTGGTCTGTTGGAAGGCCAGAATATTTTGGTTCTCCGATCAGGTTACCAGATTTGTCCTTAAAGAATGTTGTTGTTGGCTGGAAACCTTTCTTGATTTCCCTGGTTCCTTGGTACATTGCCCTCACTTCATTTTTGGTCCGCATCTCCTCTCACTGCGCTAGCTTTTCTTTTTCCTACTGTCTCTTCTTCCATCTCAACGTCTTCTTCGCCTCTCGCCTAGCTTGTTAGAAATGTTTGCATACACTTTGTGTTTATTATTGTAATATGCAAGGTATCGCGCAGCAAGATTGTCGAACCGTTTCGTTTTGTTTGTTTTATATGTTAAATCATTATCAGAACAGTATGTAGTATAGAGATTCAACACACCTATGTGTATTTGTATGAAATTCTTTTCTAATTTACTGGTCCTATTGAAATGAAAATTTGAAAATAGTAATCGGGCCCCAAAACGCCCAGACCGCAAAACGCACAACATATTATCAGAAAACCTCCGCCATGTCACATGTCACCAACTACCCGCTACCTGCCGCTACATGTCACAAAGTAATTAAATGTTATTTTTTCAAAATCTTTCCAGCAGAATATAAGTATTGAAAACGAAATCTAGACGCTAATGATAAAAAACAAAAACAATCACTTACTATTACATAATTCTTTAAGATTCAGATATAAATGCAAAATAAACAATGATAATAAATTAAAAAATGAGAATATCGGTTCGCGAACGGTCACAATTTGAAGTGTTAAAACTAGGTCACACAAGGACGTTCAATATTATTTTAATAACATAAGGTTACCTCCTTATTGGTGACAAATATAACGTACATTTGTTGTTAAATTCAATATGACTTTTAGATAACTGCGTTATGGCCATTTAATTTACTTCATTATTATTTATAGTTATTCTATTTATTGTTTGGTAATTGAGTGTATTTAATTTAAAATTGAATATATCATAAACACTTTATAGTAAATTTGTTTTTCTTATACATAATTTATAGGTTTTTTAAACCTATGCTTTACAGTTTTCGGATTATTTTCAAAACTTTATGCAAGAATTTGGTATCTATGTAGTATCTATGCTCTTCAAAGTAGGTTTTAAAGAATCCTAGAGCATTACAGAAATAACCAATTTTGCTTTATTGGTACATTGGTGAAAATTTACAATTTATAAGTTGTACTGGAAAAGATTGGAATAGAAAAATTGAAAATTTAAAGCGATTGTGTACGTTGAAAGTTTGCCAGACCACAGTATGACGAAACAAAGCGCTTTGTAATATCTTGAATTTGCGTTCTTGGCGTTGAATATAAACAAATAAAAGTTAAATGAAGTGGACTATATAAAAAATGCTTTACTCACCACGCAAAATGCTTACAAACTGGTGTCCGGGTATTCACCGCGGTAGAAGTTAGTCGCGCAACACAACCGCTTGCCGCTATCGTAGGAGTATTGGGCATATCATACAATGTTTTTGAGCGGGAACGCGTCTAAATACACGTGGTATGTTCAAAAACTTACACAAAATAAAGTGTAAATGTACCGATGTTTAAAGACACACAACAAATATTTTCAACCTTGCAATAATATCAGCTCTGAATTTAAAACTATTTTTTTGTCTTTAGTGGGCAAAGCATAATTGTTTAGCTTATATTTCGTACTAAGGAGCACTGTGCTTCCTACTTATCATAGGAAATGGTGGAAGTTGTAGAAGTAGGAAATGGTGGAAAATTGTTAAGTGAAAAAAAAATCCAGATGGTTTCCAAACGAAAAAACTTTTATTGTATTCAAACGAAAAACTTTTATTCTTTTTAAACGAAAAACGCTGTAAGAAAATAATTTTTAGGGTTATAAGTTTTCTTCAAACTGCCGGAAAATATTGCAGTATTAGAATTATAACAAATATTTATACCAGATTTACTACAATAAAAATAAATCAATACTATGAATTATATAGTTAATTAAACATTATCTTTAAAACATTTTTTAAAAGAAATATTTTTTTTAATATATTGAAATAACGTTTACAATCTCATTCAAACAAAACTGTTGATAATAAATAAAAATTTAAAATAAATGTTTTATAAATTGTACGCTTGCAGTTTGGGAAATAATTGCTTTTCACAAACAGTAAGGAAATATAATAGTTTTATCAATGCAAAACTCAGAGAAAGAAACAGGCATATAATCTTATAGAAGAAGAAAAATCAACGACTCTGCGTGGCTGATGCCTATACGATATACAAATCAATAGACAGAGTGCGAGAGATTCCTGTCGTTGAAACAGCTAAGCGTTGCACTAAACCAAATACAATGCTAGCCAATAACTGTTTGCCTCTATATGGAAAGAACAGTTCATTTGATTTTTTTTTTTGCAAAACGTTGTCATTTCGTGTATATCTCGCAAAAGAAATTACGTAAATACAACGCACACGACTAACGCAGGGTTAAGTAGTAATATTTATACAATCTGAATAAAATTCTTTGTTTCAATAACACATACATTTTATCTTCTCTTTCTCGCAATTTAACACCTGTCTATATATACAAAATAATTAAAAAATGTTTTATTTTATTAATACCAAATTAATTAAATATCATAAATCATAATATATTAAACGACTAAGAGATGTAACGTCAAGATATGCATTGTGACTCAATGTCATATAAAATGTAGTTAAGATATTCAAGAACAAAATGCGGGTAACCTTAATAGTATAAGTTTGTAAAGAACGATCTACTTCAAAACCACAACAACATGTTACCTATTAAAATAACTTTTCCATAATTTTTACGAAAGGGTTATGCAAGAATTCACATTTATGTTGTGTTGTGTTGTTATATGAATGCGTGCAAATTAGATTAAAATGAATCAGAATTCATTGGACACCTTAGATTTAGCTACGAAGATTTGTATTTTAAGTAAAAAATATTTAATATTTAAATTAACAACAAACATATTTTATAACTTATTCAAATACTGTTATATTTAAGATGGATATTTTTGGCTACGCAATATTGCATGAATAGTGAAGCAATATTGCATGAAGTTTAAAATGTTTGTTTGCCAAGCCCAAAAACAGTTTATTTAAATCGCCAAATCAGTTGAGATTGAACTTTTTTTACTTAAAATAATCTTAAAAAATTTGTGCAGTAGTGAACTGTTCGTGATGACTACTGCACAAATATAAGTTTCTATTATGTGATTATGTTTTAACTAGTTCTAAACTCACAAAGAAATTAATTTCATTCTGTATTTATAGTGGTAAGAGATAGTTCTTTCTGACCAACTTACCCAGAACTGTTCCTAAGTCGCTCTAAACCAGTACTCGTTCCGCGAAGCTGTATATTTTCGGTATTTTAGAACAGGTGTCACAGAACCTTTGACAGGTGTCATTTGAAAATCCAAGATAGCGGATGACAGGTGATTTCCGGTTGCATTCTGGGGGAACCCCTGACTTTAAAATATGTTGGGAATAATGGCGTCCGACAATGGCGCAGTGGAGTTTTGGGGGTTCGCGTAGGGACACTGCCCTGTACCGGGACCTGCGTGGAGGGCTCTGCCCTGCACCGGGACCTGCGTGGGAGACTCTCCGCTGCAACGGGGCCTGCGGTATGGGACTCTGCTCTGCGCCGGGACCGCGTGGGGAGTCTGCCCAGCACCGGGACCTGCGGTAGGCGCTAGGGGGCCTGGGTCTGCAGCGCCGATGTGTGTCGTTAAAATTGGAGGTTATGTTACTAGGTATTTTTGTAACTGGTATTTTTACCGGTAATGTAGAATCCTGTCTACTGTATAGCGATTCGCTCGAAGCATTCAACACTAGAACGCACATGTTTCGCGCTGTACTTCCAGTGTCCCTCTCCCTGGCTCTCTTACCCTCTCTCCCTTCTCTGCATGTATGTAATCTGTTTACCCCCTATGTATAATCTCTTTTACACTCTCTCTGTCAGGCTCCAATTTATAGAGTGAAAACTACAAAACGGGGGCTCCAAAACGGGAATCCCAAAAATCGTATTTGCGCAGCGCTACGATCATCCCTTGAACCCTAATTGATCGATTTTAGTTACAACGCGCACGATTCCAAAGGACACTATTTGAAATTTAAGTCTGGTAAATCTAAAATAGTAATCATTTCAAAAAAGAATAAAAATTCACATGTATGATGAATCTTTATGTATGATGAATCTTTATGAATGACATGTATGATGAGCAAAATTCTTATCTCTTTCAAAAATAATAGCTCATTGTTTAAAAGGTAACATAATACTTATTTCTTATAAATGTTTCAGCCTTTTTGGACAAAATAAATGATAAGTCAATAAACTAATGGTTAAAAAAAATATTTATCTTTACGAAATCAAATGAAATGTTGAATTATATTGTATAAAACGTTTATTGTCATTCAAAATAAATAAAAATCCATATATGAAATTTGATATGTCATTCAAATCCTCGCTCAGTTGTTTATACAAAAAATCTGTTTATTTGTAAGCACGCGTTATGAGTTTTTAAATGCCGCTGTTTATAATTAAAATTGATTGAAATAAAGACTCTTAATATTCTTGTGAAAATGGTTTCATTGTTTCAAACTAGACCATGTGTACATTTTTTATATATTTAAGTCCACACATCAAATTAACTTTAAAATACCGGTGTTTCGATTCAATTCATACTACATCTTCAGTTCTAATCACAACATTTCAATTCAATTTTATTAATCGGAACTTAGTATTACAATGGGAAATATAGTGAATCAGTGAGTTCCATTAATATTAGATAGCTCATATAATAATTCAAATAGATCCAAACTCTTAGCGATACGGGATCCAGCTGTTAGAAAAAAAGATTCCAATAATAGAAAAATAGATTCATTTCATGGCGAACATCTCATAAGATTATAATGAATATCTTCAGACGATTTTAGTCAAGTCAAGATCTAAGATTACCGTTTCTATATAGATGAATATGTGAAATTTTCAATGACAACTAGGTTTAGATTCAATTCATGGTACATCTTCAGTTCAAATTACAATATCAAAACGTTTCAATTCAATTTTAATGGTCGGAACTTAGTATTACAATGGGAAAGTCAGTGAAACCGTGAGAGAAATAGATTCAATTAATATTAGATAGCTCATATAACAATTCAAGTAGATTTAAACTCATAGTGATAGACAATGTGTGTGTTGTGTGTGAGTTGTGGTGTGTGTATGCACGTATGGGGGATGTGAATGTAGCGTATATATGTGTTTGTGTGTGAGTGAGTATGTGTATGTTCAGTTATCAAGCCAATTATACATATGTTACCAATTCCAGATGTTTAATTTTTAACTGATAGATATATAAAATACTTATGTATTAGTTAAGTATAACGAAACCCCGTATGCAATACGGGTTTATGTAGAAAGGAAATATATAGATGTAAATACTGGAGAATAAGACCGTTTGTAACACAGACGCTTGAATAAATGGATCGTTATAAATAAAACCAATGATTTAAGATAATTAATATGTATTTTACATAAGCATAAGACCAATATTATGATGGTCATAACATTTTAAATTACCAATAAATTTTCGATCTTGGATTTCGGTAATAAGTCCCAAAATATTACTAGTTATTTGTACGTGAATCGTGTTCTTATTAAAAATTCAGGAATAAACTGAATTTGATGAGGCTCCAAGCATTCATTCAGCCTCTAACGCATCAATACTATTGGTAACATTTCAAAACAAATCTTCTGAATAAATTTCTTGTAAAAATAAAATTGTTTTATCGAGTTGTTCAGTATTATTTTCCATTTTTTTCTAAGCTAAGCTGTTCTCACGGAGTGTACTGAGTATGAAATGGCTGGTTATGCTTGTTGATACTGTGTTTTATAGGGAATTAATATGTTTCGGAGGTAGCAGCATCCATGTTAGTGTATGGTTTTCCAAATATAAGCCGAAATATTTCAATGTATACCTTGTTGTAGCCGAAGTTCACTGAAGAATCTTTTTATTATTTTCGTCTCCATTTTCAAAATAGTGTTTCAGCTCAGTAATACGTTTTATCATCGTAATCGGAGAATTACTATAATACCGTCTTTGGAAGATTAAAGGTGTTGGTCTCGTTACAATTTTTTACCATCTATTGAAGGCGCAGTGTGTAACATTTGTTCTTCTTCATTGTCATTTACGGAAATGTACCCGGAATCATCCGTGGTGTTGTTTTTAATGTTTTCGGTGTTGGATGCAGTAGGGCTGTTTTCAGATATATCTGTACCATTATATTCACAGTCATTCGCTTTTGCGCTAATGTTTTCTTCGCTTACAGTAACATTATTGTATAATGTAACTAGCGATTAATGTTTTTCCAATAATTGTTTAATGACATTCACATACTTTGCAGGACGATTACCACGTTTTTGCGATTTGCAATAATATCTTAGTACATTAGAACGTAGCAAAATATGTAAATACATCTTTTCATCATGAACGGTGTAATTCGATGGATTAGTCTCGAATAACAAATCAATTAAATCATTTGTTTTCGGGATATGTTCAACTATAATAAGTTTGCCTTTGATAAGAATACAGTGTACGAAATTGTATTTCTTATTGGTGAAAGAACTTATTCCGGTACGCCACTGATAAAATAGAAGAAATTATATGTGCATACAAACTAACATTGTTTAAGACATCGTTATCCAAAGTAAAAGCCAAAACCATACCTGTTTTCATAGTGGACAATAAGCGTACGTGACTATTGTTTTATTGCGGAGCTTAAATATGCAAATAGATAAGGGTGTATGTACTACCAAATACCTGATGCCTCCCGTTGCAGCTTCCTTAAGACCTTTTTTAAATCACTTCGGTCTAGACACACATTGAAGAAGTTCGTCGTCGTCGTCGCAAGGACAACCAATCGCTCAGAACCCTATCTACTTTGGAAGGGTTCGACTTTAGTGCAAAACTACATTTTTTCATAAATTCATTAATTTATCAATTTGTTCATTTTAGTGTTAGTATTGTAATTAAATAGTTAAGTGAACTAAACTAGTTTCAATTAACCGCTCTAATTAAATGTCTAATCGCTAAGCGAAATATCAACCGATTTTAACCAGCAAAAAGAATAAATTCAAAAGGTGTTTACAGTCCACTGATCTCCAGTCGCAATACTCTACATACATACAGCTATCACCAATTTTCCTCGTACCACTTTTCAAATGAAATTTTAAGTGTAATACGTTACTTGCCTACTGATATTTCGGTTTTTTGTTCGCCTCTTGTTGCCTTATACTATCTGAACCAACAAACATTTTTCGTTTACCGTTTGTTTGCAACGTTGTAATCTCATTAGTCGATGTTGATGAACCAACATCATTAACCATTACAGTAATCGATATTATGTTTGTTAATGTGCGTACGTGTGTTCAGTGCAAAATCTGCTGAAAGACTAACACTGAAATCGGAAAAATATAATTTAGATGTGCACGCGTTCTCAATTGAATAATATCATATCATATCTTTATTGCCTCAATGTAAATGGCAATATCAGAAATACAAAATAATACATATAAATTGAAATAAAAAAGACATTTAAAATAAAAGCATATAGACACATTTAAAAAGAATAAAAACGATTATTTTCCAAATTCAAAATATTCGTGCACAGTATAAATACAGTTCGAGTCTAGGAAGTCTTTCAAAGAAGACGTGAAACGTTTTTCATTTTCTTGGATTTTAATATGTACATGCCTAGCAATTATAAATGTAACTACCTGCACACATTCGTGATTTTTTATATGACATAAAATTTATTTGATTTATTCGAATGTTAGTATTCCGCATATCATATTTGTTATGAATTGAGCCAAATTGGAAGTTTGTTTAATTTTTAAATACATAGATTACAGTTTTAAGTATGTATATTTGGGCAAGTGGAAGTATTTTCTCACTCTTAAATATTTCTCTGCATGAATCTCTATATGGAATACTCTAAATGTTCCTTATTATTCTCTTTTACATTATGAAAATACGATCAGCTTGAGAAGATTGTACCCACAGTATCACGTTATACGTCAATATTGGATATACTAATGAGAAATAGATCGTTCGTAGGTATTTTATATCAAATTCATTTTTTTTAATTTAACATATCGGCCCTCGCCATCTTCTTACATGTATTATCTATATGTGCAGTTCAATGCAACTTCATATCGACAGTAACACCCAGCATTTTACACACATCTGTTGCTTCAATGTCATCTCCAAGATTTGTAGCAACAGATCTAATATGATACTGCACTATACAAGTCTTATCTTCATTTACAATCATACTGTTTCTTTGCACCGATTTTTGAATTAAATTATAGTATCTGTTATCTTCTCTTTGAGTTCATTCGTAGTGTCTGCTTCAACTACTACAGTAGCATCGTCAACATAGAGGATGGTTTTGCCATTAGTAAGGTGCAATGGAAGATCGTTTATAAATAATCCAAAGTGAATCGGACCGAAGTGATGCGCTACTCCTAACTCTACATCGTTTTCATTTGACTGCTGTCCCTCAATTTCAACTAACATTTTTCTTTTGGTGAGGTACGAACGGAACCAATCATTTATTAGTGCTCTAAAGCTTAGATTTTGCAATTTTAGGAATAAAAGCTCATGCCGTACAAGGTCAAATGCATTGCTCAAATCAAAACATAAAGTAGCTACCTGTTTTCAACGCTTCGTGGATCTGTTGTACAATTTCGCATAAGGCTATTTCAGTTGAGCGTCCCGGCATGAAACCATGCTGCGAATCAGATATTATCTGAAATTTTGTTGCATAGATCATAAGGCGGTTTATAATTGCTTTTCCAACTATCTTAGATATGTTGCTTAGGATTGTAACTGCTCTATAATTTCCTGGAATGGTAATCTCTCCTTTTTTAAAGATAGGTATTAATTTTCCTACTTTCAGATCATCGGGAAATGTGCCCGTCAGAACCGAGTTATTTGCAATAGTAGCTAAAATTCCACTCAATGCATATTTGCAGTGCTTAATTAGATTGATCGGCTTGTAATCTAATCCAACAGATCTTTTATTTTTTATTCTTCCATTTGTAAACTTTTATATTTTAGTTATAATCTGGATGATTTCATTTTCAGTTACAGGACAAAAATAAAATACCGCATTAACGGCAGGGGATAATGAACAGTCATTCAACATTCCAACCCCATAATGGGATACAATCTTAGTTGCGGGTACCAAAATAAAATATTTCGCCATTATGTCACTTACTAATTTTGGCTCACTCACTTTTATTCCATCATTTACTATAGCTATAGACGTGCTTTTTTATTCACAATGCTCCACAGCATTCGTTGTTTATTTCCTGATTCATTAATCTTTGAAACATTTGCATTAATATTGTTTTATGTTTAATTTTATCATAAAACGTATTCAGGCGATTTTTATAAGTTTCGGTTAGTTGTGTATTATGACTTGATGTACAGAGCCAATTTAAAATCTTTAAGTTGTCATGTTCTATTTGATATTGATTACTTATACTTCCCAGTCTCGAAATGCCACCACCGCGTAGTAGCTTCCTCCTTGGACAACAGATATCTAAACACCATTGTATATGATAATAATTGTTTTTAAGCAGGTAATCATCGAAAATTGCTAATAATATATGAGAGACTACAAAGGTATAAAAAATTCCGATGAACATTTTGGGTGGATGGCCATTTCTGCTATAAGGTATTAAGCTTCCTCAGCACCCTCCTTTT
>WYDF02023593.1:0-13092 GCA_009867245.2 Adranes taylori | reverse complement strand
AAATTAGCATATAGCAATTGCTAAGTTAATATATTCAATTTATTTGTACCTAACTTAAACAATTGTTATATGCGCTTACAGTGGCATGCTAGACCGTGCCCTGTCTGAAGGCTTAATCGTTTGGGGAGGCTCAGCCAAGCAGAAATTCATTGACAAATGGAAACTGATATATTTTTACAAAAATTCGTGAATGTGATCGCCATCCAGTCTTTCATATACTGGAAGTCATTGGTTTCATTATATTACATATAAAACAAAAGTTGAACCTTTGAGTTTTGACTGTCACCTTATAACTCGTAAATTCAATTAGCACAATAGTTGTTTAGGGTAAATTAAATAAAAGTAGCTTAACCTAAAAATCGCCTACCCATGAAATTCAGAAAAAAACGCTAAACACATGTTTATTCCCACTGAAATTGATGTATAATAGTTGGGAGATCCTAGAATCACTAAATTTACGCAGGAAATTTAGAATATTAAAAATAAATGCTATGGCTAAATGTTCGCCAAAATAGTCAAATGATGCCTTCTTTCCCCTACACTAGTGATTCTTAACCTTTTTAGAATCACGAAACAATTACAAGTTTGTAAGACTTTTGTGGAACACCGTTTTAAAACTAAATAGTGTACGCATATCTTTACCATAAAGCAGGAGTGGGTAATTATTTAAATTGATGAGCTACATTGCAATGCTGAAAATTT
The DNA here is from genome assembly GCA_009867245.2 of Adranes taylori. Taxonomy (NCBI): domain Eukaryota; kingdom Metazoa; phylum Arthropoda; class Insecta; order Coleoptera; family Staphylinidae; genus Adranes; species Adranes taylori. Next base: position 12,390 of record WYDF02023593.1, on the reverse strand, counting down.
CATCATGGACCCCACATTAAAAAAATTCCTTATCACAAACTCAACTTAAAATATTTTTCCTGTTTAGACATAGAGTAATTTATGAAATTATTTGCGGGTCAAATAAAAGCTGTGTGCACGGGTGTCAAATTGTCCAGATCTGCTTTAAAGAAAACCAATGTTTCTAGAAATAAGACGTTTTTCTTTGTAATATAAAATTTCCCTAATAGACACACAAATCCTAGTTTGTCAGTCTTATAATTTTAAAGTTGTACTTCTACAATTTTTTTAATCAACGTAGGAAACATCTTTAGGACGAAATTGATTAAGAACATTTATAGAAGATGAATTTTAAATTGATTTAAGTATATTCTACATAACAAATTTACATTTTTGAAAATGTATTTTCAAATACACTTTGGACAGAAATCCTAAATTCGTCAAGTGTTATTTCGCTACATTTTGGTAGTACAATCTGATGAAAAAATAATGAATTCCTTCTCTTCTTGTAAAAAAATTTATTCAAATGTTACCGGAACGCTTTCGCTAACTTCACGGAACTCAAATGTTCCACGGTACACCAGTTGAGAACCACTGGCCTGCACTGTATTTAATTGATTTAACGTATGTTACTTTTGTTTACAGGCTAAGTTTATGGACTCTAAATGTATGTCTACTTATTTTGGTTATAATATTTATAATTGGACCATTTATTTATAAATATTGCTATATATTACAGCGACACCTAGTATTTTTAAATTATGGTAAGCTATTTTAATTTTTTTTTTTTTATTAATTTTAATACTAACACTTTTCATATATAGCTATTTCCACAAATATCATACGAGTACTATAGCCATGCAATTTAACCTGTACCATTTACAAATTAATATAATTTAATTTGCATGTGTGAACTTGAATATCGTATTCTAGATTAATAACATTTTGTAGATTAAATATTGTGCGCTAGCTACCATCTAAATTAGTAAATAAGTAAACAACTTATTAGACATGGTAATATAATAATTAGTAATATGCATTCGCAAACAAATATCAAATTACCAAAACTTAAAATAATTAACCAGTTCATAATTAGTACCTACTTACCAAATTTTTCTTTCATATAAAATAATCACATCAAATAAAAACATTAATTGGTCCAGACATGTTATTGTAACAGGACAGAGAAATGTAGACTATCATTTGTTACGTTTTAATAAAACTAATCATAGATAGATCAACCTTTACATAATAAAACTTCTGACTTCCAGTATATGAAACATATGGTTGTTACAGAATTGATGAATCTTATTGAAGCAGGATCATAATTATGGTATTGAGTACCATACTGCTTTAACATTTTATACTTTTGCGTGAGATTCAGGGATGAGAAAGAAAGTGGTAAACAGTATACGCAATAACGGAGTAATATAATATGGTTTATTGTTACAAATACTTATAATACGTAGATATGACTCGACCCGCGATTTTAATTGAAAGGCAATGATAGTTGAAGTTAATTATAATTGAAAATTTGTTGGGCTGCTTCATTTCATTCCATTAATAAAAAATAACAGATAAAAAGTAGCGAACAAGTGATAATTTGGTTCCAGTTATTTTTCATTCTTCTGATTGGAACGTGACCTCTCCTAATTCAGTAGTGTCGTATGTTCTTATACGAGCGTCGGTAGAATTAAATGGTTAAATCGTGAATTGCTAGCGAAGATACTGTAGGTTGTTCCAGCCAGTTAGTAGGTTTGAAGATATGAAATACGTAGTTAATGATGTGAAATAAGCTGTTGAAGATATGAGATGACTGTTTTCGCCGAAATTATAACGGAAAAGGCGTCGGTGAAGCTCTTCTCGGGTTATTGGGTATTACCATTCTTTGCCTAGAGGTTGTAGTGACACATCGGCTGAAGATGTGGGCAGAATGAACGAAGCGGGGGAGGGGGGGGGGTGACTTGGTGGTGTGGGTGGAGTAGGCTCATGTACTAACATGCGTAGCGTACGCGGGCAGCGTAACTTGATGGGCCTCCCTGAAGTTGCCTCTCGATCATCCTCGTTGGCTCGGTATGCCTGACGTTCGGCATCTCTCTTCCTCTGACATTGACCTCGTTTTCGTAATGAATAGTTAGCAGGGCAGGGTTATTAAATATTTATATGAATGAGTGAGCAAGAAGATCAAGACAAGAGGGCGAAAGATTCACCCGAAATAATAATATGATATACTTGACCTGTTGTTCGTAAAATGTACTACTGACTTTGTTTAGTATTTGATAAATTTAAATAACTAAAATAAGCAAATGCTACTGACGCTTACTTAGAGCAAACCAAATTCAAAACCGCGAATTGGCTCATAGTGACTTATGTCATGTGGCTTATATCACCCGAGATATGCGAAATGCTCACTCCTTTTATGTGCAATTATCCGTCAAGGAGACTGTTCTAACGTGTCGCATGTTGCCAGTTGCACTCTATGCAATCGAAATTCTACGAAAACACGCGCTGTCCAGCCAATCAGCGCTCAGTACAAAAATAAATCGCCAACGAATTGCCCCCGTACATAGAGGCAGCCAATGAAATAAATTATATATGTGAAAATATTAAATTAGCGATTTTTACGGAAATAATTCCTTGATGGCTGAAGAAAACGTACAATTGTACCTGCACTGGAAACTACTCGGTTCCATGCAACGATGCACCAGCGTCACTCTTTTCCCCCTAATGCGTTTACGGACTCAGGTGTTCGATATTCCCTTTCACGTCTTAGTCTCTTTCCACTACATTGGTATTAAACATATTTGTTTTCCTTGCGTTCATTAAATTTTTATTTGATTAATTAATTTATATTATATTAGAGTATTACTTATTACGTTAATTATTTAATTTACATGCGATTTGTTATCCGATAACATCATGGCGGAATCGTCTACAAATTGTATAATATGTATTGATTTGTAATTTCAGTAAGTTGGCCACGTAACCCAAACTATAGTCATCCATCTGCGTACGATCTAAACGGTACGTTCAATTTCTACCTCACCACAAATGAAGGCGTTAGATTAGGCGTATGGCAAGTGTTGCCCGAAGAATGTCTTTTGGATATAGATAATAATACGGAATATAGCGAACAGTATTATCGATCGATGCTGAAGAACAGTAGCCAGGTGATATTATACAATCATGGCAATTCGGGTCATCGGGTAGCCGCGCATAGAGTCGAATTGTACAAGGTGCTCAGAAAGAAATACCATGTTATTGCATGGGATTATAGAGGTAAAATTATTATTACTGGGATTATGGGATTATAGAGGTAAAATTAAATTTTAGAAATGTATCACTTCACTAAAATTACTCATAATATTTTTATAAATGATGATAATAATAGAAATAATGTATAAAAAAAGGAATGAAGGAATTTCTTTCATGGTGCATTTCAAGAGAATTGCGTATAAAATATTGTAATTAATCCTCCAAAATTCTTTCAGTGTCTTATTAGAGAAAAGCGATGAACGCAAATCCTTGAGATATTTTTTTTTAAACTCAATTATTTCTTGTTCTTATGGATTGGATCAGTGCATGGAACCAAAAACTGAGCTTTGAGGAACTCCAACTCAATTGCAAGAATGTTTTTTAGTCTAGGTAGTTAATGCGTTATGGATTGAAATATAATTTATAATGGCAGTGTTAATGTTAATTGGCTCCAGAATACACAAGATATAGTTTTTTTTACGTATATGAAGTGAATATGTACGCTTAATTGTTTTATTTTTGCATACAAGTGTAAATTACTATCTCTATTTTATAGTTGCTAACCTCAGGCTTTTGTTTCCCAAGAAGGCGATACTGGTTTCAAGCAAAGGCATAGATTTGCCTCTTGTAATGACGGCTATGTCCTTTACAGGGCCACCATTTTCAGATCTCTAGGGCAGGGATATTTTGAAGCTAATCGTACATAAAGTTCACTAACTGGGTACACACGAGAAGATTTGTCTGTACAATTTGATCAATTAGATAAATCTGCAGGTAAATGTTCTTCTTAAAAACTAAATGATCAACTACGTATTGTGACAGATAAGTTGGTCGAAATTATGTGTGTTGCAAACACACCCACAAATCCTATTTCCAATTAACATTCTTAATAGGCTTAATGAACTTTGAGTTCGTTACCCTCATCTAACCGAATTTTCCTATTTACTTGAAAGGAGCGTTGCCACTTTTGAACGCTGTCCATGTAAAATTACCACCACTCTTTTTCATGAGTTCTCTTGCACATTAAATCTGATTGGAGAACATCCTATGATATCATAAAATTTTGACGGGTGTGAGATGCAATATTGTTCTTTAAGATTCCTAACGTATAAAGGAATGCTTCTTATGGGTAAAAACTTTTCACTTCCTAAAGATTTTAGCGGAAATTTCTTCCAGGCCATGCCCACGGCTACGACAAGAAGTGCTGCGCCAGCCAGCGTTAATTAGACGTTTTGCGTCTTGTACTACTTAATTCTGAGTGAGCTAATTCGCACATTTCAACTAGAATAATTCTCCATTCAGTTTATCTTGTATAGAAATAACTTTCTATACCAACACTATTCCAGCAACTAGGAATATTTCTCGATCATTGTTGCTTTTTTATAACTGTTTTCTAAAATTATGATATAGAAAACTAATTTAAATTCTTCTAAGAGATTTTCGTTTTCCTTTATTCACAGTAGTGATGTATAAATATTTAAATGATTTTAGGGTATGGTGACTCATCCGACTTAGAACCATCGGAACAAGGCTTAATCAATGATACGATTTATATATATAAATGGATTTTAAATAATACTCAGGAAACAACAAAGATTTTTGTATGGGGCCATTCTTTGGGTACCGGAGTCTCAACACATACCGTAGCGCAACTATACAAAACGAATTATCGGAAACCTATTGGCTTAATTTTGGAGAGTCCGTTTACGAGTTTCACAGATGAAATTGCAGAACATCCATTTGCAAAGGTAAAATATTATATAGTTTTCATTTTATAATACAGTTTAGAATTATAAAGTCTAAGACATTATTCTAGGGGTAAGGCTTTCATCATTTGTCATGATCAAGCAAACCCAATATTCTGCAAAACACATTTTGACTTATTAAACTGACAATTAGAACAAAATAATTATAGGATAGATTACATATTTCATTATTTATTAAATGCTCGAAATGTGATCATTAAATCGATTATGATCTGCTTAATGAGATTCTCAAAAATATTACATAAAAACTAATTAGTATATTCAATTAAGATAGTAATTAGATGCTTTATTTAAAATTACGTAAATTAATAATTTTGTCAAGCTAAATTATATTTTGGCAATTATATAGCCATACTGTTACGATAAAAAAATATAATGTAGAAATGCCTTTTAATCTGCGTAACATGCTAGAAATTTTGGACAGTGACGAGTTTAATTTTTTGTCTTTCACGTTCTGATAAAATTGTGATGTAGCCACATTGCCTATTTAGTTTTAATATGCAGATAATATAAATTAATAATAACTGCATTATTAATTCACATATTTGATTCTCAACATACGTTACAACTTATTATGATACGTAATGAAATAAATAATTTATAATTTATAAATAATTTGTCTGATATTTTCTTGAACGTCAATCTGAAACTTTAATCTTGATTTAAAGTGTTGAAAGTATTTGATGCATTTGTGATGCTTAAACTATTTTAAAATGCTTCCACTTATTTTATGCCTCTTTTACTCTGTTTAGTGATCACTTCTTGAAAATAACACTTTTTTCACTACCTAAAAGTGTTTAATTTACAAAGAGGGAAACAATAGATGTAATCGCGTAAATTATTACACGCAAATAAAAAATAACAATTTGAAACTTTATGTATAAATTATTAACAACACTATATGGCAACGTTGTACAAATATTTCAAACTGCCTTCACGTATTAGTAGAGCGCTTGTTAGACTCATACATTGCGACTAAATATATTTAATGCCCAGCAGTAGAAGTCATACTTGATGGAAGAAAGTTCATAATTGTCTCAATATATAGACACCAAATAATAGCGCATATATCTTTTTTGAACGGTTTGAATTTCTGCTTGATATTTTAAAAATTGAAAATTGTTATTGTGTCAGTGCAGGAGATTGTCATGCATGCACAACATTTTTGAACATATCATTAACAAGCGTATTCACTAGTGGCTAGAAGGTAACAGCATTCTTCCAAAGCACATATTTGGATTTCGTAAAGAAAAACAAACTTTAGATTATCTAACTGTACTTTACTTAAATCAAGAGCAGATTTCTATTAAAAGAAAACGGCGGAGCTCACGAAGCGGACATCCACAAAGCTTTCGACAATGTTAACTCTCATATCTTACATTCTATTACGCAAAGGTTGAACCTCCCAAATCAGTTCATCTCCTTAATTTATAAACTAATATCATTTAAACAAATATCCTTATATGGAAATTCTAAGCTTTCCCGTCACTCTTGGTATGACAGCCCCTGCTTGGAATGCTAAAATATGTGACATACTCTAGTTAGTACATTAATCGGAACTCCCACACGCGACGCTGCTAATGGGGAGCGTTAGCAATTGTCACAAATTGCGCAATTAAATAGCGTATAGATTACAGAATAAAACGGCCATCGGAAATCGTCATCGGGCACCAGGTCAGTTTAACGTGAGACCGCAAGTGTGAACAGATGTTGTTCTTTTCAGGTCCTCAATCACTTACTGAGGGCTAGGGTAAGCTCAGTGGATAAGTACACCAGAGATCCACGTTCTTGCTAGGTATCTGAAAACTAAACTTAATGCTAATGAGTGAAACAGCATTAAAGATTTAACAAAACCGTCTAGTGTCCGTTTAGACAAAACAGAAAGAAATCCAAAAATGCACAAACAAATGTCAGTATATGAATATCAAATTAAATAAATATAATAATAATAATAATAACGCTTAAATGAATGAACCGGCAAACAAGCAGTCTCATTATTAAACAGTACAAACAAAATTAAAGTAAAACGGCGCGCACCATAACGATGGTACCATTAAAAACGGCGCTTAGCAGGAATAGCGGTGCATATAAAGCAATACATAAATGCGGTGATAAAAATAACGAGACAACGATAGGATGAACAGAAAAATTAAAGCAAAATGGCGCATAGCATAACGACGTTACCATTAAAAACGGCGCTTATGGACAATAGCGGTGCATATAAAGTAATACATAAATGCGGTGATAAATATAACGAAACGGTTAAAGTATGAAAAGTGTGTACCGACAATTAATATTACACTGGGAAAAACGGGATGTAAGTTTAAACACATAATATGAATAACCAGAAAGGAAAGGTATTCTAGAAAATTACTATGGCCACGTAACGCCGCATTAGGAACTGACGTGACAATGCCAACCGAATGACACTAGTTTTGCCAGCAGTATACAGCATGGGCGCGTAGCTTCGTAGTCGCCTTAAGAACTGACTTGGCTGTAATACTAGTGTTATACACTTTAGTATACAGCAGATCGGTTGAAAGAAAAGGACAGGATGAAAAGAAAAACTAATCAGTACAACGGTATATGTTACATAAAATCGCTCACCAAATATATGATTATCCCGGCGACTGGCGCTCTGGCCTCAGTATGGCCGGTTTGGCTCGGCTTGGCTGCCTTGGCTCGTCGCTCTACTGCTAGCTGCTGGACGGTCTATCTTCGAGTCCGCAAGGAACGGATTTATTTACAAATTTACATAGCAAGCAATGGCTATCTTTCTTTTACATGTATTCTACGGTATAGTGTCAAATGTAGCGCCTACATATTATTATAATTTATCAATAATACATGTGATTACATACAATTTATTTCTATTCAGTATTAAGGTTACCGTTACCAAATTATTGATTTAATATAATCTTTTCCCATCGATGGATTAGACAACTATTTTTTATTTTTTAGGAAGGATTATATAATTCTATTGATTTAATCTTATATCTCGTAACAGCTTTGTTACACTGGTTCGGATTTCCTTAGGGTTCAATATTAAGTCCCATTCTCTTTAATATTTATCTCATTGAATTGGATAGATTTATCTCCCTCCACTAAAATACTAACTTACGCGGACGATATGGTTATATATTTCTCAAACAGGAACATCACTCATATAGTTAGTAACCTACAATCTTCAGTTTCATTGATATCGAGTTATTTTTATAAAATTAGATTAACAATTTTTCCTCATAAATAAAAATTTATTTTATTGTCGGAATCTCGGGTATTCGAGCCCCTACTAATTAACCTCAACGGATTCAGTATTCCAAACATTCCTCATCATAAATACCTTGGTATTTACTTTGATGCTAAACTTTCCTTTAAACAACAGATTTATTATCTTCACAGCCCTTCTTTTAAAAGACTAAATATCCTTAAATATTGGGTAATCTTCTCTGATTCGCGTAGTGTGATTAAAGCGTTGAAAAATATATAAATGGGCAATTATACTTCTTCTATAAGTTGGAACATAAAAGACAAACTTCTTTGTGCAACTAACAACTCTTATTATAAAACGTTGTTGGATCCCAGATCATTTGGTTATCATTGGAAACACTAAGATGGATGCATTAGCTAAATCTGGACATATGGGAAATTCTATTAATATAAAGGCTTATTTATAAGAACTACTTCTATAATTAGGTGACAATCGGCGTGGTCCAATTCTCTTAATCACAAAGGCAACAAAATCAAATTTATCAAACCCACAATTGGTGATAAACCCTGGTTCATAAAATTAGACATTTCAGCAAGATCACTAATTTCCTCCATTCATCGGATTAGAATTGGTCATGTTTGTTCCTCTGTGCATATAAATAGAACAGGTATTAGTCCTGTTCATCTATGTCAATGCGGGGACCTTGGGTCCCTGAATCTTTTTTCAGTATCCTACTGTGAATATTGATAGACTTCTACTGTCAATATTGATAGACTTATTAATAACCTCGATTTATTGAAAATAGCTGCGCCATTTCGTGTTGATACCTTGATGTGTGATCTTACTGCTGATAAATCTTACTGATAAATTACAATTATTTCTTTCGTTACACAGATCTAATCACTATTCAATATATTAATTGGATTCTATGCATTTTTAGGAATAATTTCTGTTAACATACCATCTCCCATACATTTTCCTCTTCCCTCCTCACATTGTTTCGCTCACTCAAATCTCTTTCATCAGTTCTCCCAATAATTCCAACTGATAATATTTAGAGTCGATGATAGGCCATTGTAGCCGGAAATATTTCAACGATAAATAATATAAAACCAAAACATCATGCTTACAAATGTAAACAAATTCTCAGCTGAGGCAATAGAGTATCATATATCGTAGCGCAAAAGTTACTATTAAACAATAACATTTACGAGAGTAACAAATATAAAAAGACCAGAATTATATCGAAAAGGGTTTTAATGACACTTATTACAAAATGAAAATTGGTACAGATTGTATCATATTCCTGAAACTGAAATAAATGCTATGTGAGAATTCTTTTTAATATTTACAAATTTATATTTGGTCAATCTTTCATAAAAACAACAATCATAAAAATGTTAAAAATAATACATTTCATAAAATATCTATTAAATTACGATTCGGTGTTAAAACAGCATGATATGAAACATAACGATATGTATAACTATATAAAACATAACTATATAAGTCTAGTCGCATTGTACGAGTCCAACAAGCGCACTACTAATATGTGATCTGCGATACAGTTTGAAAGTTTGTTTGTACTCGATGGCCCAGTAATGATAGCCGGGAGTATGCGAGCAGGTTAAATGCTTCAATAAGTAATTTATGGACTATATTAACTTACGCGTTAGTAAAGAAATAGCCTTGTCTGCTATTGCAACCAAACGAGCGAATTTCTTGATTGTGTAGTATCCAATTATACTGCCGACGGAAGGAAAGACATGAATTACCGATTGTAAACCACTAATTTTTACTATTAATCATCCGCTTATTCAAAATGGGGGGATTCGGCGATGATAGCTACAAAACCACATCTGAGCCATGCGACGCTTACTGATATTTTTTGTATTACATACTACTATTTAAATAGACAAAATAATCGATAATTATTGGATTTACAATATAGGCAACCCAATCTACATGTTAGATGGAATGCATATCTGTAAACCAGACATTGAAGTATTTTACATAGAGATTCACTTAGAAAATTGAACCTATAATTAACTAACCTAAATTGAAATTATAACTAATTTCTTGTTAATAATTTATGTATTATTCATTATACACAGTTTTAGATGGTTAGTTTTTATTTGCGTGTAATAATTTACGCCTTACCCCTATTGTTTTCCTCTTTGTAAATTAAACTTTTTCATATAGTGTAAAAATGTTATTTTTAAGAAGTGGTTACCATATAACATAAAGAGAGCAAAGAGTTGTGAATAGAATAGAAGGATTTTAAATTACTTTTAGCATCACAAATGTGTCAAATATTTTCAACAATTTAAATCAAGATTAAAGTTCCAGATTGACGTTCAAGAAAACATCAGACAAAATATAGATTGCCTTAATAACACAGTAATTATTTAATTTATATTATCTGCATATAAAAAACTAAATGGACAATGTAGCAACATCAAAATTTAATCAAAACGCAACGTGAATACTACAGCGCAAGCGCAACTTGACTAATCGATCCGGACTCAAACATCGTGAGTATCGCGTAATGCGACTACGCCAAATAAGTTTTTAAAGAAAAATATTATTCCAAAAAGATTGAGAATTCCTCAAACAAAAATAAAACAATGTGGTCAGGAGTGAAGAATATTAGGGGAAATCCAATTAAGGGGTTTTTTATCCTGAATCACATTATCGTGCGAAGTTGGTAAATGACTTTAATGGCTATGTTGTTAATGTGGCACAAGTAAAAAATATAAATACTTCAAATTATCAATGTAATATCCCAACAACGTCTGTAATATTTACACTAGAAAAAGTAACTATATTTCGAAACTAATAAAAACATGTGGAAAAATTAATAATACTTTTGCTACAGGCTTTGATCCAATCAATCAAATGTAATGAAAAAATCAATTCAGTTAATTGCAAAACCATTGTTATATATTATCAATTACTGTTTCAAACAAGGTTTTCTTCCGTCGAAATTAAAAATTGCATTAGTAAAATCATTACGTAAGGAGGATATTAATGATTTTAAAAATTATATCAGCTTCCAGTCTTCTATCAGGTCCAGTAAAATGTTTGAAAAACTGAATACTTAACGTTTTCAAATAATAGATTAACTCGTAAATTTAAATAAAACCCAATGTTCTGTTTTAAAACGAATCATTGTAAGAATACTATACCATCTTCACTAACATGTACTAATACCCAACTTAATACGTCAACTTCCTCTAAATGTCCAGGAATTTACTTAGACGAATGTCTACAGTGGTCGTTTGAAAACTGTTTACTGTGCAAACTTTGATTCACGATTGACATATGGAATAATTTCCTAGGGAAACTGCTCAATGAGTAGAAATATGCTTATAACTCAAAAACAAAAACGCTAATAAGAACTGTTTACAACTAAAAACGAAAGAAAGCTGTAAAAATACATTCAAAAATGAAGCAATTTCAACATTGCCGGCCTTATATATTGGAAAGTTTGCTCTTTCTTTTAAATAACAAAAGTAAATTTAGTAAATATGAAAAAGAATCTGTTTTATTTTAGATATTTCGACCATTACCGTGGTTCCATTATACCATAATCGATCCAATGTTGAAAAATGGTTTCGTATTTGCATCGGATAGGCATATTTTAAAAGTCGACTGTTCAATTTTAATTCTTCATGCTGAAGATGATGTCATTGTGCCTTATGAACTTGGCAAAAAAGTAATAATCTTATAATATTTTAAATTAAATTATAGCTGTTATACCTTTCTTCATATTTACATTTTTTCATTAGGTTTACAAATTTTTATTCTCTTACAAACAGATTCCTATAAATATATAATACACCGGTCTGTCTTTATTTTTAGTTATACAATACTGCAGTAGACTTTCGAAGACGCGATCAAGGCACTGTCACATTCCTAGGTTATAATTCCAGTTTAGGTTATGGTCACAAATATATTTGTAGGGCACCTGATATTCTAGATACTATAGAGTAAGTATACTAATTTAATATGACTGTTATATCCAATATTGGCGCTAAAGATTTTGTCATATGTACTGTCAAGTTAAGTGCATTCCGTACGAATTTGAATCTTAAGGCTAACAAAGATTTGATAAATGAAATTCCGATATCACTCACGAATGTTGTATTATAGGGGGAGTGCATCGACTTGTATATA
>WYDF02023582.1:0-13092 GCA_009867245.2 Adranes taylori | reverse complement strand
TCTATCTATCTATCTATCTATCTATCTATCTATCTATCTATCTATCTATCTATCTATCTATCTATCTATCTATCATCTTTCCTATTCATGGCCTTTCCTTCCCCAATTACAATTTCTTCTACCCTATAAGCCCCTTCCTCTGTCTTATTACTTTCCTCCATCTGCTTCCAACCTCCTTTTCTTATCTTTTCTTCTCCTCCAATGCCCCTAAAATTCCATAAAAAAAATTCTATAAGAGTTCTCCTCCTCTAGTCGATGCTCCTTTCTCTCTTTCTCTCCAATTACCACCTTGTATTATTTTCCTTTCTCGTCACTCCTAACCAATAATTCATTCCATGGCCACGCCTTCCTGTATCCCAATTAACTCTTTAATTGTTTGTCCTTTTATTCCATGCCTATTCCTTAATCCTCCTTTGCACATATCTTCCCTCTAGTCCTGTCAGCATCAATAAATTTCTCCCCATAATTTGCATCTTACTCCCCCAACTAATCAGATTAACCAGTATTGACCTGCATCCTTTCTTTTCTTGCATTTTACAAAGTTTTATGATTTCTTTCACTTCCACCTTGCTATGTATTTTATCAAATACCTGCCCTTTCAAATGTTCCACTTCTCTAACTTCTTCACCTAGTCCATTTATTACGATATTTAATTTTCCCTCTTCATTTTGCGTTAGATCTTTTGCCAGATCCAGATCCTTTATTTTCCCTTCCAACTCTTCCTTGTTCTTCCTCCATTCGTTCTCTTTAGCTTTCATCCCTTCCATTCTTCTCTTTCCCTTTTTATGTCCTTGAACTGCTCCCTAATACATCTTTTTATACTTCATCCCACATTTTATTATAATGTCCCTCTCTTTCCTCTTCATACTCTCCAATTCATTTTTTTCCTCCTCGAGCCGTTTCCTTTATCACTCATACTGTCCTTGCTTTCCAAACTTCTTGCCAAACTTCTTATGGCACTTTTTGATTTCGTTACAAAATTCTCCAGAAATTTACTCATTTTGCATTTAACAGATTTAGCCAATTTTCAGGTTTTTGTTTTTTTTTTCTTTTCTCCTTTTAATTTTTCTGCTTAATTGTATTTTCCAATTTCTTCGTATTTAATTAATCTAATTACTCTTCATTCAACAAAGAACTACTCAATTGGCAACCTTATTAAGTCTGTTTATTCTAACATGCGTCTAATTTATGCGTAATATATGTTTCTACTTACACAATATCAATCTTTTTTTTATAACTTTTCTTGCGCTTCATTGCTATTTCATTGTTTTTACTACCAATCACTTTCATGTCTTCAATTTTTTACCACAGTACTTCCTTTCATCTATCTTCCCACAAATGTAACTCCACAACGAATTAAATCACTTTCTATACTTCTTTATTTTCTATTTATTCACTTAGCAATATTAATGTCTACTTTTGTTCCAAAGGGTTACCACGTAACCTGTGAATGTTTTGATTTATTATTACCAATTTAAATATGTTTTAATTATTGATTGTGAAGTATTGGGAACGCTGTCCACTTAAAGCAGAGCATATTTACTTGCAACTCCGCCAAGTATTGCCATTCTTATGCAGTTGGTTATAAAACTTCGCAAAACTGAAATTCAATGTTCATTTTAGACCTATGTGACTCGCCATAATTTCACTGATTTGAGTCATATCAGTATAGTCCTTTAACATTTTCTGCTCCAGTAAGATACGTATTATTTTACATGTATTGATGTTTACTTCTAAAACCGTTGTCTTTTTGTTTCCCTACAATTTTTACATCCCTTACTCTTTCTTCTCATAATGATTTATTTACAAGGCTAAAACATTTACAATTCTACATTGAGTGCATGATAATATAAGAAGGAAAAATAACAATCAATGAAGTTTTATACCCAACTGCTACCCAAAAGATATCTTACGCGCTCAACATATTTAAATGAGGACCAAATTAATGGAGAATGCATAAGCATTTTCGACATGCTTGAATACATGGAGAATGTACGAATTGGCATGTATACCAATTCCTTTTGTAAACAACCGAAGGACAGACTATATACATGGAGAAATCCAGATGTGCAACACCTTTATCAGATCAACTATATATTGGTTCAGGTTGGAAATCATCAGTATTATCTGTAAAAGTTTATCTAGGCACGAATTGTGAATCTGACGTTTCCGAATTAATTTAGTAGTGGCCAAATACCGAATCAAACTGAAATCTCCAAAGAGAATAATGGTCAAACCTTTGCCAGCTTTAAATAACCCCACATCACTCTCGTATATATGTGACAGGCATAGTTTTTCAAGGCATGACTCCAACTTCACAAATCCTGAAGAATTTTGGTATTATTTTAGAGATGCCTTACAAAATGCCATACGAGATACACAACCTAAACAGGGTTGGACAAGTAATTTTATGTGGCGTCCGGATACTATTGAAAATTTTTATCGAGGTCCAGAAAAAAAATCATATTCCTTAGTAATTTTTTATTTCAATTTTCACTCACGAAATAATATGAAATATAATAGATAGGAATATTTTTATTCAAAAATAAATGGAAGAAATTACATTTGCGGTCTTAAGCTAGTTTTTTAAAGTAAGGTTCACGCAGGGAGCAGCTTATGCGAAGAGTGTCTTTAAGGTGGGCAGCCGTTAATCTTCAGTGATATTGGTTCTTGAAAAAATTCATTTTTGAAAATGATGTTTCACAACCATATGTGGCGACCAATCATAGTAGCCAGGTAAACGGCTACTTTTTAGTATTTCCATATTTTTCTGAGACATGTTTACTCCAAAATTCTTCAGCGGGTGCAGTTTTATACGTTTACAAGGAAATGACTTAATAATTATAATTTAACACGTATACGCAACACACGTAGCCCAGCCATTCAAGTCTTACACACGCTCATATACATACTCATACACACATATTTTGGAGCTGGAGGAACACGTTAAATGGCACGAATTCATAAGATTTGAATACAATACTAAACAGAAACTTCGAAAGGCAATTTTAAGAATCGCGACAACTTCTCTAGCTCTGTCAAGCCTTGAAATATTCCTACAAGTTCATTCCTAAGATCTGACATATAATTAGAAAATAATGCAATGTATATTTCAGAATTATTTTTCTATTTAAGAACTGTTGGAAAGTGAATAAATCCTTTACTTGCAATGTCTTTTTCAAAGATATCCAGCTTACGATGGAAAGAAGATGCACTTTGAATCAGATCACATATTAATTTCCCATTTCCTTGTAGCTGGGTATTAAGCGCATTTAAATATTTAAGAATTTCTTTCAGGAAAACCACAGCTCGCATATTGCATTCGTTTGCTAGGAACTTCAAATGCTTCCTTGCTTCTTGTGTATCCAAGTCGTCTAAGAAGGAGGTTACTTCTTCTTTCATTTGCCAAAAACGTTCAATCACTTCACTTAGCCAACGAACATTGTTGCATTTCAGTAAGTCAGTATGCGCCGAATCACACTCAGATAGAAACTCTTTGAACTGTCTGTGCAAAATAGCAAAATGAAACCTCATAAAACTAATCCACTTCATCAAGTTGTCCATTAATTCTTTCAGAGTGGCACTAAGTTTTCCACAAGAGGCTGTCTGGTGAATTATGCACTGAGAAGATAGTAGACTAGGATTCTTATCCTTGATTCTCTTTACTACTCCCTTTCTTTGCTAATCATCTCTGGGGCCCCGTCAGTTGAAAGAGACACCATTTTATCATATCTTATGCTTGATTTTCTCATGAGGTCATCAAAAGTCTTGTATAAATCTTCTACGTGAGTCTTGCCTTTAAAGAGCAGTATTACTAGCAATTCTTCGCAAAATGCTTTAATTTCAATATCCAAAAATCGCACAAAAATTTGGACTTTTTGTCCAAAAATCTAACAAAAAGTCCACCAGTTGCCGATCGTGGATCTAGAACATCTAATATAAAACAGAAAGTCCAGAAAGACTAAAAAGTCCGGAATGATGAAATCTGGAGATCAAGAGCGTTATAGAGCTATTTCCAACGTGAAAGTCGCAAAGATAATAACGAATATTTTAATAAATTGAAGAAGAGAAACACAATGAAATTCTTTTCGTTCTGTTCTTCATTTTCATTCTTTTCTAGACATTCTGTTCTTGACTCCGATAACGAACTTAGGATAGATCTAAATGTGGTGGTGGGAACGTAGACGAAATTGTGAAACGAAATAAGCATATAATAATTCCAATATCAGTGACATTGTTTTGCCAAATTGCGAACTAGAACCTGATACCCTGGTCTCGGTAGTTGAAACAGTCAACAGAAAACTTAACCATTCAAAATCCCCTGTTACATATGCAATTATTGCCAGGCTTCAGTTGTGATGCTACTCCATAAAAGAAGCTCAGCATGAAACTGCGTTAATTACAGACTCATTGCCCTCTTATCACACGCAAGAAAAGTATTTTTATGCATACTAAGAAATAGACTTAGAACACTATCTATTATGGCAAATCGCAGGGGAGCAAGCAGGTTGTAACAGACTCTAGCTCAAGAAGCTGCTAACGTAGAGTCCTAGCGAGTGTCACAGATGGCGCAAATAATTATCTTAATTATTACAGAACATAACAGCTTTCGGAAATATGTACTTTCGTATGCCAGGCTGGTTTAACGCGAGGCCGCACATTGGAACTTGGTCTTGTTGTTCTTGTGGTCCTCAGTGGCTTACTGAAGGCACGACCAGCTACGAGTACGTGAGTAGTATACATGTTCTCATTCTTGTGGGCAGCTGAAAAAGATTCTGCTAATTAATAAAAGAGCATTTAACGATTTAACAAAATAATGTCCATTTGTCTTGTAGACCATACAAACAAGAAAGAGTACAATCAAGTGCCAAAAATAAATGTCAATTTAAATGAATGACCCAATAGTGGCGATTAAATAAATGATAGCAATTTTATTATAAACTAATTTATATACAGAAGCGTTGCAAATAGAATTGTACAAATGAATAATAATAATATAAAATAAAAGCGGTGCACGTAAAGGAACTGAAATGTACGATGATAAAATAATAAAACAGTAATAATGCGGAAAGCATGTACAACTAATTGAAAAGAGACTGGTATGTGGTGGGAGTGGTCGAAGGGGGGTAGGCGGTTACTGCAACTAACCTAGTTATTATAAGTAATCGTCATGCGCACTGGCTAGAAGTATACATCCCAGTAGGAGATACTGGATAGTATTTCTATGCCGCGTAACACCATGATGTGCACTGATGTTACTGTTGTCGACTGGCTACAACTAACTGTGATCCGCATTAGTATACACTCTAGTAAAGTATGAAAAGGAAAGAAACACTATAAGCGCATAATACCACGACGCGCACTGATGTTACTCTTGCTGTGTGGTTATAACTAACCGTAACGTGCACTGACTAGAAGTATAGACTATAGTTATACGGGAAATTGGTTGATTGAGTGGTAGGAAGAGAAACAAAGCTGTTTTAACTGCTGGCTATGATGGAGCTTGCTGTTGTTGTTGGCTGCTTTTCGAATTTATTCGAATCCGAAAACTAAATTATTATATTGAAAATCTCGCTATTTATTGACGAAAGCCATCACACAACTTTGGCTTTGTTACACCTGACTGTGTAGTCAATCACTCATTTTACGATCCAGTACAGCGTCCCTTTTAATTAATTCAATGTTCCACCAGGTCTCCATAGAATCATACAGTATGGTATAAATGTGTAACAGCCAATCGCAGCTAAACCGGCATGACGTATGCGTATGTACGCTCCTATGCTTGTATACACTATTATTAGTTCGAAAATTTTATAATAAACAATAATAAGTCAACCTGCACGCCCAGCAGTGGAGCGCGATATATACACGTACATACGAACCATATACATACACACATCATTCAAAGCGGTATAGAGCATTCATTTCGATGAGTCAATGCAAATAGATAGGCAACAAAATTAAATCCCTAGTGTACTTAATATGTGTCATGCAGGATAGCACAATGCGTTGGATTAATACCAGGGACAGCAATAATAATATTTGTTTATATATGTAGTCTTACTACATACGGATTGAATAATATTTTTTATTTATTTGTTATGTAGAGGATTATGTAGTTTTATCGACTTGTCTTTTAGGGCAACACGCTTTGTTACAAGATTTTGTAAAAGCAAGTCATTCGTGATCAAATTCTAAATATACGACAACTAATTAAACAGGCACTTATGAATACTACATTCTTTTACATCTCTTCATGTTAAGGGAAGGCTTTTGACAGTCGTGCTAATTGTGGAATATTTTATTGGAGATGGGCGTATCAAAACACCTGGAACACATTCTAGAAACCTTATATGCCAACGTCCAAACCGTCATAAAATTGTTGAACAATCTCTGCGAGAAGTATGCTATAGAAAGAGGAATGAGAGAGGGGTGTGTGTTGTCGCTGCTTTTCAACATATACGGCAAATTATAATCATACAGGTAATAGAAGACGAAAGAAATGAGCTACAAAGATTAATAAACAAATCAGAAATCGTTGGTGAAAGGTTTATGCTTAAAACTAATGCTCACAAAACTAAGGTTATGATTGTTTGTAGGTATGTAAATTAAGAGGTGAAGTTATGTAGATAAGGTGTGTGAATAAAAAGATCAAGTTATGAGAAGCTGATGTTACGGCGGAGAGAATTGAGATTTATGGTCGCGTGGAAATTAGTACACAACATGAAATTAGGCTAGTTTTCACGAAAACTCCGTTGGTCACGAAAACCACCAATTCATTTCGAATCGGAAAATGTGACAAAAACTATATTTTTAACTATGGTAGAACGAGAGGTATTGTTAGCTAATCATGGTTTTTGAATGTGGGCGTAGTTACAAAGGATTATATCTCACTTTAATACTTATTTATAGTGCTATCAATCAGTCACTATAAAATGCACTGAATAATAATAAAAGAATAAGACGAACAATCTGTTTTAAATCAATCAATTTAAAAAACTTGTAATCATTTATTACTCATTGATCCTGCCAAATAAGAAACATGAATAAAAATGATGTTGATTCACATTTATTCTATTACAATAGATATCGATACTTATACAATTTAGTTTCCAATTTAGTTTCCCATCGATATGGAAATAAGTATATAATTTCCCTAAGTACATGAGATAATGTATTCTCCTAACGAATAAAATTTATTTCCCTCCTGGTTTTAGGGCTAGAATTTTCTGTTGGCTGCAACACTTCTTGCAGCTTGAAGAAAGAAGGCTGTGCATCGCTAGCGGACAGGAGATAAAGGAACTGTCTGCTATGAAACTGCAATCGCCGTGTGCTACATAGAATCGAACGACTAACGCCTAAGGCACGTATGGGTGACGCTTGAGAACATTTGTCTGTCTATTAAATGATGCGTCCGCTATGTATATTTATATAGTAGAACTTCATTTACTGGATTCATTTGTTCGAGCGTAGATTTGGTATAATATTTATTTAATTAATTAGAACTTTTAAATTGAACAAGTGGGTAACCTTATGCTAGGACTAGTTACATTTAGTGCTAATGAAAATAAATAAAAAAGGTATCAAGGGACATGAATAAATTTAAATAAAGTGCCTTAATGTGTAGCGGTAAGGTATGAGTTGATGGTAAAAAGAAAAGAAGAACAAAAAGAAACAGAATTCTGGTAAAAAAGGAGAATAGTCATATGCAGTGCGTGTCAAGTTATTAAAGCAAAAAACATAAAAGAGCAAGATAGTGTTTTAGAGTGCGTAAGCGATTATTTATAACAAACGAAGTATTTGTACACAATCCGATATAGGGTTGCCAACTTTAAACATAACTATGTAAAACGAGAGTAATTAAAGTTACGTATGTCCTTGAATAACTTTATAATTAAGTCAAATAGTCTGTTTGAAGTTTTGGAGGAATAGAGGCGGATTCTTCGTAATATGGAGAAGGGGATACGAAGCGAAAAAGGATGGATGGAAAAGCAGATGAAGATAGTTTGATAGGAGATTTATCAATCATCGTTATGGAGTTAATGGTAGGAACGAGCACTGTAATGTCAGAATTAAGGGAGATAAGGAGAGAAAATGATGAATGGAAGAAATGAACTGAGGAGAGAGAAGCAGGATGGAAGAAGAAAAAAAGTTCTGAAAAGGATTACAGATTTAGAGAGGGCGGAGGAGGATACAAACATCAGCATTTAAATTTTCAGAGCCATATGTAAAATATTTACAATAAATTTTGGAGTTTTCTAAAATTTACTCTTGCATGGTTATTTTCGATAATATTAAAAAACCTTTTAAGTAGTTTTTTGTTACATAAGTAACATACTTAAGTTTGCCGTGAACAGTTATGTAATACAGCGTTTCGTAACTGCGTACACACCATCAGCATTATTTTTTAAATACGGACCTGGTTCATGTTTTTATTGAATTGTTGCAAAATTGTGTTCTAAATACAACCCTGTATGACTAAACAGGGTTGTACCTATTTGTAAATACCTATTTGTACCCTATTTTTAAAGCCGGACCTGCTTCGATTAGTGGCAATTACGATATATTTAGTTTAGCAGATTGACAAACCAAAAACTGTTAAATCAAAATGACCTACCTAGTTTTTGGGAACCTAGTGCTTGATAAGAAAATGTGAATTTGTGAACAGGTGAATTTCCGTCCTGAATTTTATACATGCGACTCAAAGAATCTACGTCTGTATGGGTGGATCCTTTTTTATAGATTATGTTAAAATCATACTCGCTCAATTTGACTTAAAATTTCATTAACATACTTAGACCACGATCCTTGATAGAAAAAAGAGCATAACAAAGGCTTATGATCTGTTTCTGTAATATACGACCGTAATGTTAACTTCATAATGTTTCACGCTCCAACGAATAGCCAACAATTCACGCTCAATTGTGCTACAGTTTTGCTCCGCCTTATTAAGAATTCCTTAAGAAAGTACACTCCCTATTGCAGTACCACTTGCATCGGTGGAAAGAATGAATCCCTTTGAAAAATCTGGAAATTGTAAAAGAGGTGGATTGCTTAGTTTGGATACTTAGCTTTTAAACACTGTAAGGACCAATTAAATCTAGCATCTTTTTTCAGAAGTCTAGTTAACGGCACTGAAATTTGTGCAAAATCTTTAATATGAAATCTTTAAACTTTCAACGGCTTCGATTTTCCCAGGATTTGGAAGAATACCGTTTTCCGATATCACATGAACCAAATATGTTAATTCAGATTTCAAGAAGTGGCATTTTTCAGTTTGATGATTTAGGTTATGATCCATAAAACGGTCATATATACGTTTGAGGTTCAATTTATGTTGTTCTTGTATAGTTTGGGCATAAACAATAACGTCATCGAGATAAACAAAACCGTCTAATCCACTCAAGCGTGACAAAACTGCATTCATAACTTTCTAAAATGTTGCCGGGGCACCATTAAGCCCAAACCACATACGTTTAAAATGGTAATGACCAGAATTTGTAGAAAAAGCAGTTTTTCCCTATCTTCTGGGGCTATAAAGACTTGGTGGTACCCTGAGGCAAGATCCAACGAGCTGAAATACTCTGAATTTGAAAACTGATGAATGATTTCCGTAATATTTGGTAATTAATGGGCTGCTGCCACAGATTTTTTGTTTATGACCCTAAAATAAGCAACTACACGCCATCTTTTATTGCCGTTCTTATCGGCCTTTTTTGGAGCTATAAGTAGGGGTGAATTACTTCCTTCTATAATGTCATCTTGTAAGATTTGTTCTACTTGGGAATTTATTTCTTTCTGGTGGGAAAAAGGAAGTCTATAAGATTTAATATTAATTGGTGTATCATTTGTCATTAGAAATTTATGAAACATGGCCCTGGTATGCGATAATTTATCGCCAGGCAAAAACAATGTACCATCATATTCTTCGTATAAATCAAGAATTGTTTCGTATTCGCTCGTTTTATAGAAACATTTCTATTAAATTGATTTTCTAAAGTGTTTAAACGATCTGTTGAATTTTAATTTTAATATATTATATTTATCAATAGATTCGACAGATAACTCGAGAGGATTGTCAATGAAGACATCTGTTTCATTTATGTTAATTAAAGGAATTAAAGCATATCCATTTAAAGGCTTAATTATGGAGTTTCCCACGTAAACTCTTGTTGAAGTTCTTTGGACAAACAAATAGTGTCTGTATTTCCTTTCACCCGTAAGTTTTGGTAAGATTCTGATCTAGCAGGTAACTCTATTAAATTTTTGCTAGGAATAAGATACCATAAAATTTAATGTTTTTTATATTTAAAAGATATATGTTTTGACTCATGATTTAAAAATTGTAAGAAAATCTTTCCCGAGAATCCCATCTGATTCAATAGGGAAGTCACTTGTTATATGAACAGGATGTGTAATTGAGATTTGTTGTGTAAGAAAAATTTGACTACATCAAACCCCAATAATAGAGACAGTATTAACATGAGGTACCTATAAGCTTTATTTTGGTGTAGCATAATGTTTCACCTTTCACATTACTTTTTTTAACAACGATACTTGATCCCATGTGTCTAGCAATATTTTGGCTAATTCATTTTTACAAATGGATAAAGGTATATTTACATGTACATTTGCATGATAAACTAGATTCAGAAGGAGAAAGCGCTCGAAACGCCCCTGTACCAGTTTGTTCCACTAGATTTTGTTGATTCCACATTAGCATTAACAGTTTTTGAAGATTTCACCCTTTGTTTGGAATAAGAAATAGAACAAGAATTGAGGCTTCTAAATGTAGATCCAAGTAACTTGAGTTTTCAGTATTTGATGTCAAACTTTTGAAAGAATTATCATATAAATTCGAGGATCCCGAATTCGTTTTCAAGGATCCTGAACAAATTTTAGAGGATTCTGAATAGGACTTTTGTTCGTTTAAAGATTCAGATTTGGTTTTCAAAGATTTAAATGACTGAATAGGATTTTGAGCCCTTTAAAGATTGAGAAGTTGGTTTCGAGGATTTTAATGATTCTGCATAGGATTTTGAACCCTTTAAAGATTCAGAATTTGGTTTTGAAGATTTTAATGATTCTGAATAAGATTTTGAACCCTTTAAAGATTGAGAATTTTGTTTTGAAGATTTTAATGATTTTGAATTGGAGGATGTTATAAGTTTTGTATGCGTGGAATTTTGTGTGTGTGTATGCCTCAAAGTTCCAGGTACCGGTTTGTTTCCAGACCGATTACGAACTATATTTATTGAAGACTTATATTCATCCGATTTTTTCTTTTTAATACAGTCCCTAATGTGATGCCCTAACTTTTTACAATAAGCACGAATTATATTTGTTAGATTGCCCGTGGATTTTGACTCTACTTTTTGAAAAGTTGATGAGCTTTAGGAATTTGATGATTTTGATTTATTTATAAGACTATATGATTCGACATGTCCCAACTTTTTATAAAAATCACATATTTTATACTGTTTAGTACCAAGTTTCTGCTGGTTATGAGAAGAATTGTGTTTAACACTAAAAGTCCTATTAATAAAATCATTGTTTATATTAAAACTACTCGTTCCCTCCTCTTCGACCGCTGCCTCAATAGCCTCATCCAAATCGTCAAAGCGAGAAGACTTATTTATAATATTCAATGGATAAACGGGACCATGTACGAAAACTTTAAGAGCTGTTTTTCCATTTAAACTGGTTACTACTACTGAAGAAGTTGACCCCTCTGATGCAACTCGAGCATCGTTTAACAATTTTACTACCCTATTACCGAAAGCACGCACCATTTCTCTGTATGCTGACGGGAACGGATTAAATCTGTTTCAATTTGTAAGGAATGATTTTCGAAGAATTGATTTAGCAAAGTAGGTTTAAAGTCATCCCACTATTCAAATGTTTTATATTTTGTTATGTTATAAGCAGACCCCCTAATTTAGATTTGATGATATTTAATAACAACGGTGCGTCGGCGGTACCCGCCATGTTGACATTGACTATGTCACGACATGATACGAGTTTATGAAATTCTGAAATTCCGATTCCCTTTAAATTCAGGGATTATTTTAAACGCATGTTCAATATTTAACTTAGGCATATTAAGAGTTTCAATTCCTGATATGTTGGCAAAATAAAATAAAGAAATGTATACAATCAAAGCAATGAAATTTGAAAGAAAATTTCAAATAAAGTGATTTAAGTAAAATAAAAAAATATTTCAATATATTCTGCAGCAATGAAATTTTTATCCAGAATTGTTTCTAGGATATATTTCAAATTATTTTCAAATAAATCAAAATTGTTTAAATTGAAATGAATGAAAATTGTTTTCGAATAAAAATTGTACTTAATTAATTCCAAAATAAAATTTTGTTAATATAGCAACAAAATAATATCTTACACAAGTAGAATGTGATACCGCATCATGAATTTCGATTATTTCTTCCTATAGGTGTTGAACACGGTTGCCCATTTCCTTTCGTCTCCGTGTGCGGGAAGATTCTTTTTCAACCACCCACACCGCTCAAAAATAGAAAGTTATTAGCTATCACTGCATCTGGAACTATATGGAATAATCAGACACTCTATCAGGAACTATCTGCTTTTGGGAATTTGGGGTTATACTATTAATGTGAAGGGCGGAATCGAATTAAGTTTGAAAAAGGTCATAAATTATATTCGTTCTTGGTCAAGAAGCACCCTAATTTCTAAAAATATACGTTTTTAGAAATTAGGTTTTTACTCCGAGTTGAAGTTTATGTTTTGTAACTAGTTTGAAACCAGTCTTCGTTTTACACCTGACACCGGTTTGAAAGCAGTTTTCTTTTTACAAATGACACCAGTTTGTAAGGGAGCTGGGGCTGACTTATTGATTATTACGAATATATTTGGGTCGAAAGAAAAAGAAACACTTGCTTTATTTCAAACTAAACTAATTAAAATTACTTTATTTACTATAACTACAAAAGGTTCAATAAAATTTAAAAAAACATGATGGTACTAATTATGATTGAAATAAATGTTCTAGGTATAATTAAAACGATTTAAAAATACTGGACCTAGTATTCAGGTTCAAGAGTCTTAATAAAA
>WYDF02023571.1:0-13092 GCA_009867245.2 Adranes taylori | reverse complement strand
ACAGCAAGCTAGTATTATTCTATTTTGTTTGGTGTTATTATTGACGCCGCTTGATGAAACATATTTATTACACATACGAATTTTGAAAACCTTTGAGAATCCTAAGTATGTCACTGGGATGTCTAATATTTTAAACTAATACAATTTTTCAACTCTATTGTACCAGGGGATTTCTTTATTGAATGCCTGTTTTGTTTATTCGTACCATTTGTTATGTTTTGTTGTACCATTTATTCAACAAGCACTTTATTCCTTTCATATGCTTTTTTCTCCTTAAATCATTCATTCTTACATCAGTCATACATTTTCTTGTTTTTGCATAATCATTTTCCGCCGATCACCAAAAGTTAACCAATCAATAACAATCATCAACAAGGACCAATTGAAGAAACTATGAAGATCTTGAAAATGAGCAATAGAAATTTAAACATTAAAGAAAACATCGAAATTTTTAACAATAAACTAAACAATAAGTTAATAAATGAACAGATAAACTGCAAATTTAACAGTCTACTAACATCACTCAAGATCTTATATGGAAACAATGAACATCAACATCACAAAGAAACAGTACATCCGACAACGCCGCATATATAACTTTAGACAGAAGACAGACACGCGCAGCAAACGACACAACTCGACCATAACAACAGTCAGTTCGATAATGGACCCATGTCGGAAACTCGAGTCACAAAGTAAGTGATATATAATAGTGCTTACGACGTTTTTCACATATATATATATATCTATATATATATATATAATCTTATATATATATATATGTTTGATATTAACAAACCTCGACACCGTTTGACCGATCATCCTGGCACATATATGTATTTTTCAGGGAGAATTTTTTATGCCATCCGCATTATTGTAACTGGCCACTAAATGGCGTTGTAGTACAGGCATTGGAGTACAAAGAATGTTTTTATGCTATCCACTTTGTTGTAACTCGGCATTGGTGCCAAAGCACGCGGCTGTAGGCTGCGGCAATGACAGAGCTGGCCACGACAATGCGCGGCAATTAGGTTATCTCACTGACCGCGGCTAAGCCGCGGCAAGTAGGTCAAGTTTCTGTCGCTGGCCGCGAAATTAGAGCATGTTGCTGCCCGCGGAAATTAGACATTAGAAGCTTTGCACGCTGGCCGCGGCAAAGCGGCGGCAACTAGACCATGTCGCTAGCCGCGGCAATTAGCCCATGTCGTTGGGCGCAACAATTAGGCTATGTCGCTAAAGGCGGCAATGCAGACTGCGGATCTGTCGGCGCCGTAGGCAAAAATGGGGACCAGGTGAGGGTCAAAACAACGTTTGCCGACTCCGCTAGTCTATCTATATAAATAAAAATGAATGGCTAAATGTGTTGTTAAGCAACTAACTCGAGAATGGCTAAACCGATTTGGCTAATTTTTTTTAAACTCAGTTCGTATTAGCGTATTTTTACGGAGAGAAATATTAGAAAAATTGCTCAGAAATTGGAAAAATCGCGAAAATATCATATAAAATTTTTAAATAGACTCAGAGCTTAACACATGTTTATTCGGAAATTAAAATACTTCAATCATATGATTAATGAACGAGAAATAAATTCATTCATAAACCGTAAGAAATTGGTGCCCGCCATTAGGAATTCTTACCCATATGTTTTATAGGTTACTTAGTGACGAATTATTCATTCAATTATTTCTTTTCAGTTGAACTGTGCTATTTAAAATTTTATTTGTCTGCCCTTATTTATATTACATATTTGAAATAATTCAACGGAATATATGTGAATTTGTTCTAAGTATTTTGATGTATGAGATTTCCTGCTAAGTTTGTGCAGTGTTTGGTCAAATTCGAAAATATAATATACAAACTGACTCGTGTCACTGTTTAACCTAATTGCTCTAAAATGCTCGGCCACTCTAGTTTTAAAATTCCTCTATGTGACTTCTGTACGGAATTCCTGACATGTTAGACAATTTAATTAATTTGTAAACACCACATTGTTCGGAAGTGGTTTTGTCTTTATTGCTTTTCCAATTATTTAGTTTATTTTAAGTATGAAAACTAATTTCGGTAGTGTTTGCAAAATATGTGTCAAAATTATACTAAGGTATGCGTAATTGCGTTTTTTTTTCATATGCAGTTTTTACGTAAATATGCAGTTTTTAGAATTCATTCTTGTTTAACTATTTGACCTAAAATAAGAGTCAAAACCATAAATTAACACATTACACCTGAAAACACCTGAAAATTAATTATGAAGTCAATTTGGTCCAGTAGGATTGATTAGATGACGCAATTCATGGAACTTTTGCAGAGAACTAACATAAAATGAGACTAAGCTGACTAGCGATTACCCAACATTGAAACATTTGAGTCTATAAAACGACTCCACATACGTAGTAGGGAAGTTTAAAAATTTACGATCCAGCTACAATATTTGCTGAAATATACAGAACACGAAATACAAGTGATATCCCAAGAGGTCTCATATACGTATATGGGAAGTTATAGTAGTAATCTGCATAATAAATAGAATAAAAGTACCCGATTGTAAACTACAAATCTAGCACTTCTTGGCTACTACTGAGGACCATTAAGGTAACAAAACTTTATTTCGCAATTAGAAGAAAAACTATACTTTTAAAATGGATAGAAGACCAGACACAAAGAGTTTAATTTCAATGTAATAAAATGCAGCAACTCAAATTAAAAACGATATTCATCTTATGGATTAAATAAGCACGTGAGAAGTATTTTATAAAGCAACAAACTAAAACTCTACAATTTAGTGATCACGTTAATAATGTGATCGAAGCAATAATTCATTGATACTTGGAAGTCACATGCTAAAACATGAAACGTGATACGTGTACGTAATGGGATAAGAAAAGAGCAAAAAAAATTAAACAGCAAATCATTCATGCGAAGTAAACGAAGCTATGAAATTAAAAATTAACTAGTGTAGTTAGGTAAGTTAGCTAGTAGTAAGTAAAATAGTATTATAGTAATTCACGACACGATCTTCGCTGCATATGTAAAACATGTCGTATAATCACTTTTATAGGTAAGCGCTTGTAAAGGTGCTAATACAGTTGTAAAAATATAAACATAAAATAGATCAAAAATAATTTATTCAAGCAAAACTAATAAAGACATCAAGAATATTAATTAAAAATAAAACCAAAAAAGGCAAGAATGGGAGCCATTCTTATAATTACAAGGATTAACTCAGATAAATAGTTCTACTAATAAAAACTAAATTTAACCTGTAAGTAGTCGCACTGGGATTTTGTACACCATTCACACTAAAAACTCTCATGCTGACTAGCTTGACAGACTCATCACTCATGTATGAAGAAACTGAAGAAAATTAAGGGAAAGAAACCAACAAAAAAACTCGCTGTTACAGAAAATCAACAGAAACAAATAGGAAACAATTTGATATTAAAGATGAATTAGTAATTTCCAGTAGTGAAGGCGATAATAATAGTGAAGATAGAAATTTAGAATGCTTATTTGTGGTAAACTGTTTAAGAAATTTAAATAAGGCGGAGGAAGGTTTCCACGCTCTATTTGCTACAGATGGGGTCACAAAAATTATGAAGGTAAAAAGTTCAATTTAATCCAAAATAAACGTGTTAAAAGTGTTATTCGCATGTAGTTCCATAGCCTCCAATAGAATTGACAAATGCAATAAAACAAGCAATTAATAAATAATCATCAGCCAAATAATTTATAAACCACCAAACAAATTAAATGAAGATCGATAATTAAATAAATCAGGAATTGATAAATTATAAAAATAATTCATACGACGAAAAGATTGGCGATGTTTTATATCCAGAAGTTTGCATGCGGTCATTGAACTCTGGATATAGAGAGCCGTCGACTACTGCCGCTAACCAAACAACGTTCACACTCCCTTATACAGAGGGAGGAGAGGAAGAAGAAGAGAAGAAGAGATGGAGAATAGATATCGCTCACATTTCGATTATCTTACTCTTGGTGCTGTTTTTGCATCGGCAGATGTTTTCCATGGTGTGTTTCCATCGAGCACAGAATATGAACAAAAGATGGTACATATTAAAAGAGAGAGAGATGTTTTCTTCTTTTATGGCGCCTTGCTATTCGCGTGTTTTTTTTTATTCTACAATTTCGCTTTTGGCGATCTACAATTTCGAGTAAACAACTCTTAGCAAGGTTGATGCACTTGCGTTAATTGCTCCCGTCTACAGAGAGATTTTACAATATCCGATTTCGAACAAATAACTTTAATGGGTTTATAAACTTTGGGTAACCTCGTCTGGATGAGCGTACAATGGTATTGTATTTTCAACAAACAACTTTTAATGAGTTTAAGGAACTTCGAAGGCGTTACCTTCGTCTAATCTGATTTTTATCTTTCATATACCATATACGTACGACTTGTAACCGATTTGCGAGAAGCGCTGCCTGCGCAGCCTACATGCACAAAGGAAGAAAAGGAAGGTTGCCCCAGTTGAGTACAAGTGTTGTACGCAAAGAGCGCGACTCAGCTTCTCAATTTGGCGCTCCTGGTTTGGTGCTCTTTATTTTGCAAGTTTATTACGATCAATTTAAATGTTATATATTATTCAAATTCAGCTATTTTTAATATTTTCCTTCTTTAATATTTGTTTTGCATTTCAATAATATTTTCTCGTTTATAATGTTCCGTTAATAATTATTTGTTTAGTATATAATTAAAGGATTTTTATTTAAATTAAGTCACACCTACTGTACAGTGTAGTTGCACCCCGTATAGAGCACAAAATAATTTTTTAAGCTAAGTTAAGTACATTTAATTCAATTCAATAAACAAATTGAATAGATAAAGCGGTATTAAATAGATTGAATGGATAAATTAAATAGATTCAAAAACTTCCTATCTGAACATTTGATATTTCTTGATCCTTGAGAAATTTATGAACCTTGAGAAATTTCATAAAAGAAAGTTCTGATAAAATTTTACAAAAACATGTTTTTAACAATACCTCTTGATTAACTCTATCAAAGATCTGTATACAGAAAAAAATCCTGTAGACGTATAATATACTTGCTTTCTTTCGTTGTCTAATAGATCGTTTTTATTGGACAATCCTTTTTTTTACGTGGAAAACAATTTCTGGTCGTGTGGCGAACTTACATAAACCTACGTCTCGCACCCTGTTACGCAAATTGAACCCCGCGGCAAACTTACATATTCCTATTCCATGACCTATATATTTTCTGACATTGTTTGGAGTTTGTGAACAAAAAAATTCTTTTACATATAAAAAAAACTGATTGATAATAACAATATGACAGGGCAAAGAAGATTGAACTTCTGGTAGACTCTATTTTTTTTTAATTATTTTCCAAACCTCATTACTAATTTAATTCAGATTCAAATCAGAAACCTCTTAAACTTAAAGGAATCAAGATACACCACCAGGTCGGGTATAAGATACAAAAATGTTGGTAAACTCAATTCTATGAAAAAATCGTTTATTTTGCTGGTTTGGATCAAAATATAAAAAATAAATAACTTTTCTTCGTCTCATTCTCTGCCCTTCAGAAGCTATAAAATACGGTAACTTCGTAGTGAGAACAAAAATTTCGAGATAGTTTTAATTAGCATCACCTCAAACTGTATCAAGACATCAATCTGTAATGACTAATATTTCACCTTAAAAAGGTTTGGCAATTGAAGACAAATAATTGAGAAGTCTATTTATATTTAGACCAAAGTCAATATTAGTTGTTCTAGATCTATACATCCACGGAAAAAGACATAAACTGGATGAACGTGGAAGCAAATGTATCTTGGCTAGAAGAAAATGATTACGGGAAATGCCACCAGCTGCATGAAAAATCAAAGAAATCAATAAAGAACTATAATTTCATCATGATCCTTCGAGAAGCTGGCTAACCCGAATTTATTTTATTCAACAAGCGTAGAGCAACAAGAAACATATGTAAGGCGCGAGGAACTTTTTAGTTTGAAATTAGTGTTGCATACTAGTCTATAACCAGGACGATACGACATTATTAAATTGTATTAGCATTTGACACAATACGTCTAATGCTAATAAAAAGAAACGATGACATGAATACGTATTTAATGAATTTACTCTGCTCGGGTCACACCGCTCCGTGCGATGCATGAATACAAAGTTTCTAAGATTCCAGTTAGAAGGTGTAGAACCATTTTTCACACCTCGAGAATTTAAAGTTACTTAACCCATTAGATTCATATAATTCCTATAGGTCGTCATGCGATTTTTTTGGCATATACATCATATGATGACCTCAGCTCGCAATGCTCTGAATCTATTAAATAAAATGCATATAGTTCTGTTGTTAGCTCATAGATGTCGTTTGCATTCTAAAGTGAAGAGCTGATATGAACTTTTAATAATTCCTCTAGTCAGACCTCATGCACTCCATCTCATCAGGAGAATAATAATTTATCCGTCCGTTTTCTTCCGCTGAACGAACGCTGTCATGGCGACATGTTTGAGAAAGCTTATGAAAGTGACAACGATGAGGCCATCATACTACAAAACTAACGAGATATGCTCAGTTGAAATTGTTGTATTTAACTCTATTGCGCATGAGTGACACTGAGTGACAAATGCGGTGCGAAAAGTTAAATTTAGTAGTAGTAGCGATGGTAGTAGCTGAAGTTCCAGGTTGAAGAGGATGATAAATCCTAAAGCCTCATTCAAACAAACTCTCCAATCTCCCAACAATACACAATCCCAACAGAGAGTGGTTTTTTAGTTAAGGTAAAAATCCCACACTATCGGATGCAGGGGCATCCGGCGCCTTTTGAAGGTTTCTCCACTTCCTACGTAAAACAAAAAAAAAGTAGTAGCTGTAATTTAAAAGTTATTTTTAATTTAGATAGAGAAACATACATCGTGATCAAATTGTTTGTATATAATTTTGTTTGATGTCGATATCATTTAAATATGTTGAAGCAAGCCATTTGTTATTTGAGTAAGGAAAGTTACAAATATGTTATTTGTTCTTAATTTAATTTATAGTTCATGTATTGGTTTAAATGTGAAACACAAAATAAAACAATAATTTACTTAACTGTTTTAATAGATTTTCTCTTCATGCTGTTTCATTGTTTTTTAATATTTCTATTTAATCCGTAGCTAGTAATGATATAGTGTATTTTTTAATTTTGGCAACAATGGATGCTCCCCGTCTCAGTACTCTTTCGCAATACCATGCGCCTGATTCCGTGGGCATAGTTTTGCACTTCAATGTTGTTTGTATCGAAGACATGCAAAGTTCGTGTTTAAATAGCTCCTAAGGGCCCATCAGTAGTAAATACGCGAAATACTACTAAACACTAGTATCCATAAGGTATCAGCTAATACATATTATATATGGTCCTTTGTGTTCTCTTTCAGTAAATGCAAAACAATGGCGTCCAGTACCAGGGGATTGACAGCAAATGAGATCAAAAATATTTTGTGGTCTGAAACCTTTTGGTACAATTTGGAAGACTCAAACCAAAATGACTCTAGCAAGAGAAATATATCCGTGGGTGAGCCAGATAGAGAAGCTCTGTTAGAGAAACTAGATTGGCTGAAGAGAGTGACGAGAATCAAGAGGACAATGAAATACTGAGTGACCACAATTCCGAAAGAGCAAGAAAATTCCGAGTCGGAGGAAGAAAAGTTGCTCATCAGGAACAGTTCGTATAATACTACATGGTCGAAAACAGCAGATTTTAGAGGTAGGACCTCTGCTCATAATTTGGTTACCTCTTGCCTGGCCTTGCTGGTCCTGCTCGTAATAATCCAGCAAGTGAGCCTGTATATGCTTGGAGTCTATTGATTACAAATGAGATGATACAAAACATAGTTGATTTAACCAATTTGAAGATAATCTCCACCAGACAAAAATACAAAAAGTCCAAAAGGATTCCTCAGTCACGAATTAAATTTTGGCATTCTTTTATGGAAAGCACCAATTTGTATGAAATGAAGGCATTTTTCGAGCTGTTGTATCTGCAATCCATCTTTAAATCTGTATATGAGGACATCTGTTCTATGTAGGCGACAGATGATACAGGAAGACCTATTTTTCGTGCCACTATGCGCTTGGCAAGATTCTCATTTTTATTGAACTGTTTCAGATGTGACAATCTCGAAACGCAAAAAGAAAGAGTGAAAACTGATAAATTGGCCGTTGTGTCGGAATTGTTTGATGAATTTGTAGCTATGAATTTCGCCTGGAATTTACCTAACTGTAGACAAAATGTGTGAGCCATTTCGGGAAAGGTATGGATTTAGGATGTATATTCCGAACAAACCTGCCAAATATGGCATCAGAGTGCAGGTTTTGGCTGACATTAAAACGTGTTATTTAATAAATGCAGAGATTTATACCGGATCCGAAATTGTTGCTTTCTTCAGACACCAAAACCTAAATTATCGAATCCGACAAGAGTGGTTCTTAGGCTTGTGGAGTGTGTTAAAGGCTCCAATATAAACAACACAGGGGACCACAACTGGTACAGTTCAGTGGAACTCGTCGAGGAACTCACGAAAAACAGTGTGACTTACGTAGGAACTTTGAGAAAAAATAAAAAATGTTTACCACTTGAATGTTTACCAAAACGAAAACGCGAAATACTTTCATCAGCGTTTGTATTTACTTCTTCAACCACCATAGTAAGCTATGTGCCAAAAAAAAGTAAAAGCGTTATATTAATTTCTAGCATACGTCATGACAATTCCGTCAACGAAACAAACAAAAAGCCGGAGCTGATTCATTTTCATAATGAAACAAAATCCTGAGTTGACGCTTAGACGCAAAATGCACTTTATATTCGGTATCCAGAAGAACCAACCGTTTTTTGCTGTATTGAATATTGCAGGTGTAAATTCTCGAGTATTGTACCAATTTGGATCAAACGGTCAAAAAATAAAACAATATTCATTTCTCAAAACTCTGGAGAACCAATTAATAGATGAACATCTGCGACTCTGGACACAAAAAGGTGCCCAGAAAACTACGAATCCTCATTGCTATTGGGAGCCGCGAAACCTATTTCTAAACAACCACAAGCACCTCCTGACAAACAAGAGAAACAGGTGTGCCATATGCTCCACCAACAAGGATAGAAAAACTGATATCCAGTGTTACATGTGTAAATCACGTATTTGCTATCTATGTTGAAAAAAATTGTGGCCTAAATGTTTTGAAAAACATTTTCTAATCATTTAGGCCATTGTTTTTCAATTTATGGACTGTAACATATCCAACTAATTTTATTGAATAATTTTTGAATAAAAGTTTTTTTTAATGATTTTGTTGTAATTTTATTATTGTGGATCCTGAAGTCCCTCGAGTTACATATTTTATGTGTCGATAGTAGTTGAAGGTTAATAATCTTATTTTAAAGTAGATTTTAGATTTCAAAAATAATTCTTTAACATCATCAGTTAGAATCACATTTTACGAACTTTTTGTTGAAGTTTTTAAATAATTTCTTTCAATTTTTAGTCAAATTTCATTAAACTTATCAAATACATTATTCATTTTGTGCACTGTATAAAGTGAAGCTATAAGAAAAGCAAAAGACAGGGAAGCTTGACATAATGGTTATTGATAGCTATTTTTTCTGACTCATAAAAACTTCTCCATGCGAAAAGATTGTCCTTGTGAACTAAATGCCTACTTGGAGATTGAATAATTAATTTAATCAACTAAATTTAATCCAGAGCGTCTACTATTTGAAACACGCACTATAGTTACCTGAATATTACAGCTTCCTTCTGGCTTATAAAAACTGTCTTCTTAAGTGCTTCAAATAATCTATTATGTTGACGAAATTCATCAACTTCTCATGTTCTAAATGCATGCGTACATACAACATACATACATTATTGTTTTAAGTACGTGGTACAAGTCACTTAAGTCATACTTAAGGTCTAGAGGCAGGTACGTATAAAAA
Source organism: Adranes taylori (assembly GCA_009867245.2). Classification (NCBI taxonomy): domain Eukaryota; kingdom Metazoa; phylum Arthropoda; class Insecta; order Coleoptera; family Staphylinidae; genus Adranes; species Adranes taylori. The sequence continues at coordinate 3,119 of WYDF02023571.1, read as the reverse complement.
TATAAAACAAAAAACGCGACTTGGAAATGAATTCCACGACGAATTCCAGACGTAGTTGACGTCTTCGATGATATCGTGATGAGGAAAGAATATATAAAAAAGAAAAGAAAAAATAAAAAAGAAAGTAAGGAAGAGACAAAATAAGCAATAAGAAAGGAGAGAAAGAGAGACGAAAGTTTGGAATCGATTAATATCGGAAGAATGAGACTCAAGAAGCTGATATGTATATAGTATAGTAAAGTTGTTGTGTTTATCTGAGTATTTGTAACATTGTTAAGTGTAAGGTAGCCAAATTGCTGATTCAAAGATACTATAAGATATTTTATTGATAGTGACAAAATCTATTAAATCTAATAAGAAATTAAATTCAGGGTTAAGTACGGTACAGGAAAACTGTGAAATTACGAAAATTAAGAAATTACCAAATGTATATAATCAGTCCATAATTATGTATTCCGATTTAAATCAAGGATAGTTTAACGATAGAAATTGCTATCCAATTTTAACACTAAAGACTTCAATGTCTACAATGCAATTGTGTTAAATTTTAGGAAAATCTATCCATTAGATGAATAAGAATCTCCTGTATCGGTTCATAGTAGTAAAATGCTGCGTTGAAGTATCGTTTATGAGATAGATCTTTCAGCTTAGCCGCATTCAGTTCTAATCAGTCTTAATTTCTCATATTTTACTTAATAATACAATTGCACGCGTTACTGATTGAAAGATAGTTCAAATCGAGCCTCTTCTGCTGTATTTCGTTTGGCTGGATGTATACAGTCGCATAATCAATTAGGTTCATGTTATTACCATTACATAAAATGTAGTCTCTTTACAAACTGTCATCTTTACAAAACGATGACTCATCACCAGGAGCAGCTATACAGTTGCTACATAGAATCTGCAATCGTTAATCTCCGCCAACCTTCGGTTAGATTCGGTCTTCTGACCGCGAAGTTATTTCGCTACAAACCGATTGTTCTAAAAAAAAATGTAGACTTTAAAGCAAGAGAGAAAAAGGCCGTTAACAAGTTAAAGAAAGAGCTACTGCTTGGCAGCCGAAGCATCGGAACTGGTATCGAAAACCAGAAAAACCGTTATTTTTTCCGGAACGAAAAACGGAACGACAAACGAAAAGCCGAACAGATATTGTTTTCGGTTCACGAAAAACTTTTTCGCTGATAAAAGTTACGTTACACCAAATAGTAGAAACTGAAGCAAGACGCGCCTCCAAAAAATTCAGCAAGTAGGTGAAAAGAGTGCTAAAGCTGATCGCAGGACATGTATTTCAGAATTGGGCGAGAAGGCGGAAAAAGCGGCAGGTGCTGGAAACATGAAGGAACTGTACGATGTCACGAGAACTATCTCCAAGAAGAAAGTCAACCGCAGAAGGCCAATGAAAAATAAACAAGGAGACCTCCTCATCAACGACAAAGCACAACTTGCAAGGTGGCGCGAACACTTCATGAAGGTGTTCTATAGAGAAAATGAGGAAGAGGCTGAACAACAACCTGAAGAAGAGGAAAATTATACAGAATAGAAAAGGAGTAGGAAATGTAACTAGCTCGGATTCACCCTCCGAAGAGGAGATCAAGGACCTGAAAAATGGAAAGGCTCCTAGAGCAGATAATATTTCAACAGAGCTTGTGTCAGCTGACCCAGACACCGCCACTGATCTTCTATATCCTCTCTCGAAGATTTGGAATAAAGACAATTTGACACAAGAATGGAGAGAGGGACTTCGTATCAAATCAAATTACCCAACAAAGGGGACAACAGTAACTGTCATAATTGGAGAGGAATCACCCTACTATCAATTCCAAGTAAACTATCAATTCCAAACAGAATCCAAACCCTACTATCAATTCCAAACAGAATCAAAGCACAAGTGGAATCAGAAATAAGGAAGGAGCAAGTAGGGTTTAGTCATCGTTCTTGTACCGACCAAATTAACATGCTTCGTATTATTCACTTCTGTTCGTAGATTTTGGAAAGGCCTTTGATTCCCCTAAAAGGGACAGTATGTGGAAAACCTTGCATGAATACGGAATACCGGAGAAGATAAAAAAAGTAATTAAAGAAACATACAACAACTACACATGCCGTGTCATCCACGAGGGAAAAATCACGGAACCATTCGCAGTAAAGTCAAGAGTTCGCCAAAGATGTTTTCTGTACCCAACAATCTTTTATTGGTTCTGGATAAGGTGGTGAGGAAAGTCACGGATGGTGGGGCTGAAAGTAAACTCCTCCAAGACAAAGATTATAAAGATAAACACAAGAGATGAATATCATTGAGAGTGAACAATGAAGACATGTAGAAGAGTTCACGTACCTTGGGAGCATAGTGATCCACGATGGTGGTGCAGCTGCAGATGTCAGAGCAAGAATCCGAAAGGCAAATGAGGCCTTCATTCAGCTGTATTTACTCTGGAGGGCAAGACTTGGAAGGTTGTAAGACTTGGAAGGTCACCTCCAAAATCAACAATAGCTTAAATGCATAAATGTCTGAAAAAATCTCCGAATCTTCTAGCGAAATGTGATATCTAACGAAGATCGTTGGAACCAAAAGAGAGAGACATCTATCTCCATTTAAATCAAGAGAAGAAAATGGAGGTGGATTGGTCATACCCTCCGAAAAAAACCAGGATGCTATGGAGAGACAAGTTTTGTTCTGGAATCCTCAAGGAAAAAGGAAACAAGGAAGACCAAAGACATCATGCAGAAGGACTGTGGATCAAGAGACACAAAAGGAAGGAAAGACCATTGCAGAGTTGAAAGTCCTCGGTAGAAATAGACTGCGCTGGAGAGACTTCGTCAAGGCCCTATGCGCCGGTTAAGAGCGAAACGAATTAATTAAGTAAGTAAATATTGTGTAGTAACTTTATTAATTTGCTACAAATTTGCTTTTTAGTTTTTGTTTTTATTGCTACAAAAATAATAAAAATAATTCAGAAGACTTGATGTCCTGACTTGAAAGTTACAGCAATAAGCTGTATAAAAAAGATATGGGCAGTGTGGGTGCATTGTCATCAACTAGCTAATATTTAAATAGGAGCTGAACCGATATATTTTTTCTTTACCGAACCGGAACGAGAAATAGAACGGTGCGGATATAT
>WYDF02023560.1:0-13092 GCA_009867245.2 Adranes taylori | reverse complement strand
ATAAAACTTATTAAGTTTCGTCAGTTTTCATTCTGTTTCCAGTCTGAACAATACGTTTTTAAGTTGATTTATTTTTGTGTGTTGCTACAGTTTGTTTGTCTGAAGGTTTTGAATTGAGGAGTATGTTTTGGAATAATGGCAGATTTTAAGAATCGTCGGCAAGTTGATCTTACTTTAAGCGAGAAATTGATGATACTCAATGCGTTCAAGTATTTCAACAAAACAGCAAGTGTGACTGCAGCAATAGCAGCAACAATGGAAACACTGGACTTCAGTTGCCGAACTATGCTCAAGTTCCGATTTGAGCAATCGCATGGGGACGTCAAATCGCCAAAGAAGAAATCGGCACCAGCCTCTAGTGGAAAACGATGCAATTTCCGGTTGGTGAAGTACGATCAAAGAGTTCGAGAAGCTGTACGCCGCCAAGTTCATGCTTTCTTTTTGAAGAATACGCCGTCAACACTAAATTCTATTCTGCTAGCAGTATACTTAGTCCCCGCTTTGTCAAATTTTACTAAGGAAACACTATTGCACGAAATTGGCTTTGAATTTAAAAAACATGGAAGAAACAATCTTCTTATTCAGCGAGACGAGATAGTTAGATGGCGTCACCGTTATCTGAGGGAGATAAAAAAGTACCGAAGCGAGGGCGGAGCTGTAATTTACCTCGACGAATCCTGGGTTAATTGTGGACACACAGTTCAAAAAGCATGGACAGATAGAACCGTCAAATCTCATAGAGATGCTTTTATCAGAGGACTTTCAAGTGGCTTGAAAGCACTAAGCGGAAAAGGCCTTCGATTCGCTTTAATCCATGCAGGCAGCGTCGATGGGTTCGATGATAGAGCGGAAGATACGTTCCTCTGCAAGAAAGACACCAAAGACGCACATGACGAAATTGATGGGGAATACTTTGAGAAATGGTTTTCAGATAAATTGTTACCAAATCTTCCAACAGCTTCAGTAATTGTGATGGACAACGTAAGGTCAACGAAAAGTTGAAGAAATCCCTACAATCAAGTTGGATAAAGGCACGAATAATATCCTGGCTACAATCAAAACGAATTGATACAGATGACAATATGATGACAGAGTATGAAAGATATCATTTCGATGCCTACAAGATTGATTAAACAGCAATAAGCAACATGGTCACGTAGTGTTAAGATTGTCTCCGAATCACTGCGAACTAAATTCGATAGAATTAATTTGGTCTCAAATAAAGGGGCATATTGCGAAGAATAATGTCAGATTTAAACCTAAACACATGGAATGCCTGATAAAAGAGGCATATTCCCAGATAACTGCCGAGAATTGGAAAAACTGGATCAACCATGTTCATAAGGTAGAAAGAGATATGTGGAAGGATGATGCGATGCAAGATGACTGGAGCCTTTTATAATTCAACTCCGAGCTTCATCATCGGAATCGACTTTAGACTTGGGAAGCACATCTACAAGTTCTATAGTAAGCTTTTTATAGACAATTTATTTAGCGGAGTAAACTTTTTCTAGACAATTCTTGATTTCTTATCAAAACTTTTCGAATGTTATATTTTTTTATGTTAATAAATTGTTGGTTTGCCTACGTTTCTCGTATATACAATAATGAAAAATCTATTTCATCCAAATAAATGCTTTTATATTCTATAGAATCTTTGCTCCTATTTTATCTCAAATATAGGGAATATTTAATAATTGGTAAACGGCAACAATATCCTCCGTATAAATATATATAAACGTCTAGCTTTGTCAGTCAGTCTGTCTGTCCGTCTGCCTGGAACGCTTTTGATTTTATATACACGTTGTGTTCTGATTTGCTTGAACAACGACATGATTGAAGAGAATTTATAATTTTTATTTATGTTGATTGTGATTTTTCTTGTGCCATTTAATATGTGAAATTAAATGTCAAATTTTGTAATTACATTTAAATAAAATATGACCTGGTAATGGATAGTCGTTTTACGACGGGTTATCATCTAGTAACTAATAGTGAATTTATAAGATGGGTTGGACTTTAGATGCTTTTTTTAATATCGAATAAACCTAAAGTTTCTTGAAAGTTCTGAAAACTTCCATCTTGCATATTTGATATAACGTCGATAATTATATAATCTTCATGATTATTTAATTAATTTGCCAGAAACAGTTGTTTCTGATGCCAGTCATAGCGTATTTATTATAAGATGTATTTTCCACCTATATCGAATGAACCAAAGATTAAGACCTTCTGACTCCCATGAATGTAAAATTTTACATTTTATATAGTTGATCTATTCAAGAAGAATCAGATTCCAAGTTCAGATTCCACTATTTTGACATTTTCTCAAATTGAGAAGCTAAAGCACCACAATAAGTACATTGTGAGGTAGGATCACCTATATTTGAATAATTAGTATTAGTTGTACTTTGTGCCATTCGGCTAGTGAGTAAGCTGCTAATATCCAGAATGGCATTTGGAATATGAATAATGTCTGCTGGGACATCTTGTGTATGCCGCCTAATTCCAAAGCTGGCAAGAGTTTGGACAGTGGTGTCTTGTCGTAGACTTTCCCCAAGTCAATATTTATCAAGTTTGTTTCCAGGTAATGCTTCACTTGTTTTTCGGTTATTTATCGTAAACAGAATAACTTGTCAATTGTGGAACATCCACCTCTAAAGACATTCTGTGTTTGCTGTTCTTGGAATTGCTGTTCATTCTTAGCTTCTATAATTCGACCGTATAATAATATGCTAATACATTTCTTTTATTATAGATGCAACTAATGTATGCCAAATTCCAATATTTAGGTAGTTGTTCAGCTCTTAAAAGCTAATTAGAGCCGTAGGTTAACAATGTATAAAATTCTTGGGGTACTTAATAATACGTTCTATTGGTACTCTTCCAGGTCCATGTGCACGTGTTCTTCATTTGTGTAAGTGCTGTTGCAAATTCCATTGAATAAATGTGTATGGAGTAATGGGTAGTTTTTTCCTGCAATGTGTATTCCATTGGAGTAATGTGTGCTTTTTGTGGCATAAAGATAGATGTCTCCAGGTATTCATTTTTATCTTCTATTCCTAGGAATTACGGCCCATCCTGTTGCAAAACTTCTCTGCATTGTACAATCTAGTCGTTGCTGGATTTGGTGCACGTGTTTCCCAATTAAACCTTACTGTTACATATTGTTACGTGTATTTTGTGAGCCCCAACTGAATACATATATTCTACTTCTAGTTAAAACCTATCTAATTCAACCGGAATAGTTTGTTTATGGCGTAATCAGAATTAATATGATAATCTTTGTGGGTTTAAAAATGTACATACGTACCAATACAATTTATGATTAACCAATATGTTCTGGCACCTTGCTTGAAAAAATCCGAAGATTCAACCTTAGTAAAGCAAGTACGGCTCACGAATTAAATAAATACACTTCAAATAAAACGCATCAAGATATTAAAGTAATCTATTCGTATGAAATAATTTATTACACATACTACAATAATTAAAGGGGCTTTATGAATTTTGCCAAATAATAAAACAAATACTTATTAAGATTAATCTACAAGTAAACAAAAAATAAACATCCACTATATTAAATAGTGCATAGTCGGAGGCTACAATAAAATACATTTTGAAAGAACATAGCCACAATAATTTACTTACGATGTTTCAATAATATTCATATTTAATTTGCTTTATAGTAAATGATAATTCGTTATATTAATTATAATTATTTATTCGAAATAAAATGAAAAGAACTTAAGATGTTTGAATTTCTGAATCAAGATTTAAAATAAAATAAATTGACTACTCACATCTGTACTACAATCTCTACTACAGTCATATTTTACACAATAAAAACAAATTAAAAAAAAAACAGCTTCCTCCCTACTAATTGTTTTCTTTTATATTCTCTGTCGATAGGGTGTTACGCTTCTAACAAAAAAGTTTGTTGTGTCTCATTCCTGTTTATTTAAAAGCTTATTACCTAAATTATTTCTCAATTGTCTTTCTCTAACATACAGAAACATAAAAACATATTCGCGCAGAACTAATTCCTTTTCGTCGCGATATGTTTTTGCTCCCGCAGCCGCCTACAAGATGCACCTGCATCCTAACTTCTTACGCGAATTACATACGGCACACGCATATCTATTCTTTCAATAGAATACATTGCGATTTCCCTTAAATCATCTCTTTAAAATATTTAATGATCTTTACATTAGAATCCCAAGAAGTGAATACGTCTAATATCTTTTTTGGCGTTTCAATATTTGATATAGCTACGTATATGCAACTACATACATATACGAGAGCCTACTTTTAAGATTTTACAACATTGATGACAGCTCCAAAATCGGTCATCAAGTAGTTTATTTACAGTGAGAAAATGAAATAAAAGCAATTTCGTGAAAAATGAATTTTTTACGATTTTAGTAAGGACGCAACTCATCAACAGTGCCTGAATCGCTTCGTAAGCCTAACGACTTCTTTGTTTTCCTAAATGTTAAACAAAAAATGCGTGTTCAGTACATTGCATTACCTCAAGCTACAGAAGCCTTTAAAAAACCATGTTTATGATGTACTGTTTCATAGCGGAACGAATATTCCGATGTTTCGAAAATTTAAAAACTTACTATTGTATGATATGCGAAAGTTAAAAGATAATACCTAGAAGTTTACATAATGGAAAATAAAATTTTTTAATTAACTGTATTACTTGTTTTGTTATGTTTTGTTATAGATGTCACTCAAAACCGAGAATTAAAAAATTCTTTGACATTAATTAGTTTTAAAATTACCTACATGTTGTCCGATAATTTTTAAGATATTTTAGTATTTATAACATACTTAAAATAATTGAAGCAATTTAATAGCAATCGTTTGTTATGATAGGGGTCTTGAAACTATGGCTGAAGCAATCATTCCGTTAGTTCTGTAGCTGATGATTCTAAAACAATAATATTATCTTCGCGCCAATAATATTATCTTCTGATTTTTGGTTGATTTTATGATATCCTTATTTATTATGTTGAAGAAGAAAGAATATATTGGGCTGAGTAAATGTTTTAGTACCAACTAATCAACACCTTATTTATGAAATCAACAAATCGTTTGTTAACTCATTCTTAACAGCTCCATTCTCATCTACCCCTGTTCATACTGCTTCTCTGATAGACTTAGAGTTACGTGCGCGTACAATCAATTTCAAATCCTTACTATTTAATCCCGAGATAAAAGAATTTATGGCTACACTTTCGTTAGCTATATATAATAACTTTTGTGTTTCCCCTCTGTCCGATAGAGATATAGTGAGTTTAGTTAACAGTGCTTCAATAGTGCTAGCAAACTCATACAAATTGGAAACTCCTTGCTTCATATTTTGTAGTTTAGCCATCAAAGCAGACACACTTTCCTTAGGTAAGAAATAATGTTATAAGTTATTTACTAATTCTAAATTATAAATATATACTTTTCGTAACTTCGTATTCTTTGATTACCTACATTTTAAGACAAAATTCGTTAATAATTTCATAGTCTCTCTTCCTTTAACATAGTATCGTACAATAAAACAGCATTTATTAACTTTTTTAAAACTTCCTCACTTCCATTCATGCTAGGTATAAGACTACTAGCTAATTTCAGATCAAAAGAATTTACCATTGTTACAATATTTTGTTTCTCTGTTAAATCCCTTAACAAATAAACAAATTTGACAAATAAACATAATTAAAATATAAATATATAGTAAATCAACTTGTTCATAAATTTTATAACGTATTGCTTGGCATTATTCTGCTTGGGTTTTCGGACTCTCTCGTTAAATTTTCCGCTTTAGCCTCTTCTGACAAAATTTCGAAACTGTTCCACCTGTCTTACCGGCTTGATATATATATATATATATATATATATATATATATATATAATGTATAAGTCAACAAAATGTATACAAGCCATCGTTCTTGCACTTGTATAAAATATTAAAGAAGAATTTAAATCTCCTTTAATATTTCATACGAGTGCAAGGACGATGGCTAGTATACATTTTGTATACTTACACATTATTTAACTGGTAAATCCGACCAACTGCCATCAATTGCAAAGATTGCAAATTTTGCTATTATAACCGTCTCCTATCGGTACAATGACAAAAATACAAGCTTTTAAGCGACTATAGTAGATTCAAAAGACTGAGACACGGCAGTCAAAGTGAATTGAAATAGTTACACACTCATGCCTGATGAGACAGCGAAACGGCGAAACAAGTATTAAATGACCCTGTTGGAATAAATTTGATGCATTTGTTTAGGAATTCGTTTTGTTTTTTAATAAAACAATAACTTGTTAAATTGATGATCTTAAAGATTGACTGGATATTATAATTTAGGTTTGGATGTTTGATTGTGTTTTGCGATTGAAAATTATTTAATATAGTACCGTTTAATAATTTAATACTTTGATTAATTTTGGTTTTTCTAACTGTTGTACTTTGTGCAACAGTTCCACTAGTTACCCTAGTTGAAAGTGCATCAATTGGTGTACTTGTGCAACAGTTATACTAGTTCCACCAGTCGAAAGTGCAACGGTGTACCTTCGAACACATATTATCCGTATTAGTAGGATCATCTGTTTTATTCCAGATTGGAATGTTTTTGTGTGAAAAAACTGAATTCGTTAGTTCATAACGGAGGTTGAAATTTAACCAATTGTTTGAATTATAGGAATTATAGAATGATTGAGTAAAGAAGCATCTGACGCAAGTATATCAGAAATTATTGCATGTATTATTTCACTTGGAAACCTACAGTCCGAACAATCATGGTCGTCAATAAGATCTTCTCGTAAGAGTGTATTCGATAAAACTTTCTTAGGAGAACTTAAATGCGTGTGGTGATATATATAAACCAAAAAGGATGCTGTTTTATCAAGTACAGAATCCTTAGAACCAGGAATATCGAAAATTATCGGAGGTATTATTTTACTTCGAAACTTACAGTCCGAACAGTTGTGGTCATTTATAAGACCTTTTAGCAAATATGAATTATAGAAAACTTTGTTCAGAGAACTTGAAAGCGAATGGTGATGTGTATCAACCAAAAAGGAGGCGCTTTCATTTAATGAATGAAAAATATCTGACACATCCTGAGTATTAAACCAAATTGTTTTTTCCAGAGATGTATCTCTAATGCCAATTCCACTTGAATCATTAACTAAAGGATTATTATTGTTCATATAACGACGGGATGATTGTTATCAGATGAAGGGATGATTGTTATTCCCGAAACATGCCAACACAATTTAACAATTGTTAATTGATTTCGTTCTAGCATCCACGAGTCAATTAAATATGGAGTTGTTGGAGTACTTTAGAGTTTAATTTATTTGATTGAAATTAATGTTTTATTGACGGTATTCGTCTAATTTATCACTTAATGCTTTTCTACATTTACCAATTCCAAACCAAAAAATTTGTAGACAGCAAGCCTTGAAACTCCATATTTATGAGGTACCACCTTCAAAGTGGAAACAATGCTCCAATAATTTGCGTGAGCCAAGAACGTACGCAAACGTGTATACAGGGTGAAGCCGAATATTTGGAAATAATTTATACGAAAAATGAGCACCCGAAGTAGCCACCGGTGATGAGACTACCGATGCAATCAAAATTCAAATTTCGCACGAAATCTAGTTACAGATCTAGTAACTTTTATCAATAAAGTGTATTTAATATTAATTGGCACAAGTTTTTGAAGCAAAAATCTGGTCGCTCATTATCAGAGAAACTATTTTACAAAGCTTTACATGTATTAATGTTTCAGTTAAAATAAGGAAGAATTATATGAGAAAATTTTTAAAATATATCAAATACTTAAAAATTAATTAAAAACTACCTTTTGTTTCAAAATAGAAGTAGTCCCTCTATCATTAACTCTGGCATTCTTAACTAATTTTCTAACACCATTTTCACTAGGATCATCCAGTGGTACACTTTCTCCATCACCACATCCGCGGCTTTCCGTATTTGTCACTCTTGTCTCATCCTCAAAATGTATCGTCGGTCTGCGCGTGTATGTGCCTTGAATATGTTCCATCACTTTGCCGCCACCATCACTTTGGCTCACATTTTTATTAATGACATTTCCATTTTCCTGCCGCGCATTGTTTTTATTAATATTATTATCCCGACGACGTTTCCCACATAAAACGTCCCATAAAAATGAATACTTAACGTCACCGCCGTTGTTGTTGTTGTTATTATTGCGTGAATTTTCACTTGTGGAATCACTCGTAATACATTCCGCACATTGTGAGCCGCATTTCTCACAAATTCGTGACATTTTTTTCGGTAACGTTGCGCTTTATTATCGAAATTCCACGTGTTCTCAAGGGTAACATAGTTAAATTCTTTATTTTTATTTAGTTAATATATATGTTGTTTACGTAACACACCGAATTACATATGGTTTTTCAATTTGGTTCATTATCAATTATTATTAACAACGATAAGATATTCAGAAAGTTTAGTTGAACAATATTGATTCATAGTATACTAGATACGTACGTCCGTATCCGTTAGTTATGTACGATTCTATCATGCAAATACAAATATTATTCGTATTAGAACAGCGTTTCTCAAAATTATTGATACATGATCAATTTAAACGTTTTGAACTAAACTTGTTTAACTCGTTAAACAGGGTAATGTTTGGAAAATGCAGCTTCATCAAATCTGCGGACTTCAAGACATTGTTATTTTCATTCAGATAAATATCACATAATAACATTATTGTTTAGTAATTAATTCATTACGTAAACTCACAGGATATATCTGGAGGAACCACAGCTCCTATACTCCAGCATATCTCCAGTATATATTCAATGTAGCAAGTATCCAATTTAGTATTGCTTAATATTGATGTGGACATCAGGAGAATGAGAAGCACGGTTCCTATACGCCCAGGTATCTCTAAACAATATTTAGTAAAATATTTATATTGATTTAGACCAGTAGAGTTATCTGGAGGATAAGAACTACGGTGATTATAGTCCAAGATAATTCCATGAAAGCATCTGACTTAATTCCGATTTAATGTACTTACGTTCAAGGTCAACATTTTTAGAAAATTATAATTTGGTGTTGATATAGTCTATTCTCATCTGAGTGATAACCCATTAAGAAGACACATCCCCCATATTCGCCATATTTAATTCTATAGTACTCTGCGAATGTATCTTATCTCTTTTTAAAGTAGCAAATGTATTTATCAGAAAATGTAGATTATTTCTTATATACTGCTATAATAATATAATTAACTTATTTATTTATTTATTTAATTCGTCCATTAGCGTAAACAAGCTATTGTTGAATTTTGAAGTCATTAATATATCATATATAGTTCTCATAAAATTAATACTGCCGTTTAATCGTTTCCTTTGATAATAAGTATCTAACTGTTTTATCACATCTTTGCAATTGCATTAGAAATGGCCATTAACATCATTTAGATAATATATTATATACTAGCGGACTCGGCAAATGTTATTTCGCCCCCACCTGGTCCTCATCTTTGCCTACGGCGGCAACGGCCCCGCTATCCGTAATGCCGCCCCCGCGACTTCGCCGCAGCCAGCGACATGGCTAATTGCCACGGCCAACGACATGGTCTAGTTGCCGCAGCCAGCGATGTGGCCTAATAGCCGCGGCCAACGACACGCCTAATTGTCGCGGCTTTGCCACGGGCAGCGACATGGTGTAGTTATCGCGGCCATCGTTATGGTATAGTTACCGCGGCCAGTGAAGTGGCCTAATAGGGCGGCTTTGCCACGGCCAACGACATGCCCTAATTGCCGCATGCTGCAGCGTCATCTAGTGGCGAGTTACAACAAAGTGGATAGCATAAAAATATTCTTTGCACTTAAATACCAAGTATACAGGCTGTACACTTTCTAATTGAGACAGTATCTCCTAAAGTAGAAGAAATGGAGAAATTTTAATGGAGAAAAATGTAGGTAATTAAAAAACAAACAAACAAACAACAAACATTAGACTTCAAATTTTGAAATATTGAGCCGAATTTGAAATATTTTCAAATTACGAAATTTTGCAATTTTCTAAAATTTACTGTAGCATGGTTATTTTTGATAATATTAAAAAACTTTAAAGTAGTTTTTTGTTACATAAGTAACATCTCTAAGTTTACCGTAAACATTTATGTAATACAACGTTTCGTAACTTCGTAGACACCATCAACATTCTCTTTTTAAATACGGACCTGGTTTGTTTTATCAAATCCTTTCCAAATTATATTTTAAATACAACCCTGTATGATTAAAAATAATTTGTTACAGTTTTTGTTGATTCCAACATGATTCTTATTTTAAAAGCCGGTCCTGTCGCGGTTCGTTGCATTTACGATATATTTAGTTTAGCAGGATAAAAATGAAATGCAGGTAAAAGCCCAGTGAATAAAGAAATCCTCTAGGAAAATATATTTAATAACGATTTAATATATTTAATAATGTAATGTGACATTCATATTGAATTTCGTATGTGTAACATTTCATATAATCGAAACAAGATATTATGTATAAATGATTTAATTTTGATCACGTCCAATGTAGTGGCATTAATACAATTATGAATTTATTAACTTTAGTTTGCATCTGTCGCTTCGTTTCGACCTCAATTCGAGATCATCCTCAGGACTAAAATCAACAAATATTATCGACACACTTTTGACCCACTCTTGTCTCTTAACTCATTTTAGGTCACTCTGGATCACTTGACTCACTTTGGAAATTCTCTAACAGAGTAGTCTGGACTGCCTTGAACTTTTGAATGTGCCTACGTACGAATTTTGCCAACTAATGAATTCCCAATTCCTATATTTTCCTATAGTACGGACAGCTTCGCTGCCTCCTTTGTCGCGATCTGCGGTCGAAATTGATTTACTTTTGGTAAATTTAAGGACAGGACATAGCGTTGAACTTTTGAATTCTTCTGTCTTGAAGTATTCATAGAAGGGCAGAAAGGCACAACGATAAAAGGCCGAAAGTAATAAAAGGTGCAAGGTCCAGAAGCCAAAAAGATCAAAAAGGTAGACGACCAGAAAACCAGAATGCTAAGACGCAGAAAATGTCAAAATGGTGAAAGGTCAAATTGACAAAAACGAAAACAAAATCAAAAAATTAGAAGTCCATAAACAACAGTTAAACACATTTTTTTTAAAGGTCAAACAGATAGAAAGCCAGAACGCTAAAAAGCAAGAAAGTGTAAAAGGGCTAAACTCCAGAAGGTCAAAAGCGAAAAAATAAAAAGAATAAAAGGCCACAAAGCCAGAACTCGAAAAGGCTAGAAAATGTCGAAAGAGTCAGAGGACAGATGGCCTTAAACCAAAAAGATTAAAAGAATAGAAGGCCAGATCGAAAAAACTAGAAAATGTCGGAAAGAGTGAAAGGCCGACATGTCCAAAACCCAAAAAGAATATAACATACGCAAAATATCAAATTCCTATCATACATACCAAGTTAATCGGAAACGGACGTATTATTCCCCACCCAGTATATTCCCCAAACCAGAAAACTAAAAGGTTGGAACATTTCAAAAAGGTCAAAGGCCAAATGACCAAAAGCCAATAAGATCAACAAATAGAAGGCAGAAAGCCAGAACGCTGAAAGAGTAGAAAATAACAAAAGCGACATAGACGAAATGGCCAAAAACCAAAAAGAGCAAAAGAATCGAAGGCCAAAAAGCCATAACGCTAAAAGGACATCGAAAGACTCAAAGGCCGGATGGCTAAAAGCCAAAAAGATCAAAATAGAAGGCCAAAAGGACAGAACGTTATAATGCCAAAAAATGTCTAAATGATCAATCGCCAAAACGGCCGAAGCCAAAAAGATTCAAATAGGCTCGGAAATCAGAAACTAAAAGGCTATCAAATGTCAAAAGGCTCAAAGACCAAATAGCCAACAGCCAAAAAGATCAAGAGAATAGAAAACCAATACACTGAACGGCTAGAAAATGTAAATGGCCAGATGGGTAAAAGTCAAATAGATCAAACCAGTAAAAGGACAAAAAACAGAAGGCTAGAAGGTGCAGCAGCTTAGTAGACATGCTTGAATCTCGCACAGCAATTAAAACTAGAAGAGAATAATGTTGACATCAGAAATGATATCTTTTTAGCAACGATAAAAAATTTAGCAATGATGACCTTATTCAATTAGAAGGATTCAGTTAGAACATCTATGGAATTTAACGAACCCTGAAAAATAATTTGTTTAGCCCTGGTTCAGTTTTTAGACAATATGTTTTTATACCGACCCTGATAGTTTGTAGTTAATTTTATAGCATCTGATAATATGTATCACCCTGTTAGTATGTAGTTAATTATTTTTATTTTTCAATCTAGTTAATTTTATATTGGGGCGGGGCTCTAATGGGGACGATACAAAACAGCGCCAAGTTCGTGCTTTGCAAAAAAATTGATACATTTGAGCGCAAACAGTTTTTTAATCCTACTTAAAATTCGATACGTTTGAGCCCTCAGATAATATATGTTAATAATATGTAGAAAAAAATAAGCAGTGCCGTGCAAAAGTTTTACTAAAATTTTACATCTACAACTTACATAATAAGAGTTCACTTACATAATAAGATTTTTACATCATACCCCTCAATATCTCTGTACTCTTGTACACCACTGTTAGATTAAATTTCATATGTTAAAAATAGCAGATGCGGCGGTCTTATGTATGATTGAAAAAGATTCCTTCAATTAAGCAATTTTACAATACCCTTTTTGGCACTGTTTTATATCGTCCCTGCTCCAATATTCAGCTGATACGTACTTATGAAGTACATAGGTATTTATGTAGAAAATCTTTTTTATTTTTTTGTTTTACGTAGGAAATGGAGAATCCTTCAAAAGGCGAAGGATGCCCGTGCATCCAACAGTGTGGGATTTTTAC
Organism: Adranes taylori; assembly: GCA_009867245.2. NCBI lineage: Eukaryota > Metazoa > Arthropoda > Insecta > Coleoptera > Staphylinidae > Adranes > Adranes taylori. The sequence goes on along the minus strand of WYDF02023560.1, from coordinate 135 downwards.
CCTAACGAAAACTCCACTCTCTGTTGGGATTGTATATTGTTGGGAGATTGGAGAGTTAGTTTGAATGAGGCTTTAGGATTTATCATCCTCTTCAGCCTGGAACTGGTATTGAGTGGAATATTTTTAGAATTATGG
>WYDF02023549.1:0-13093 GCA_009867245.2 Adranes taylori | reverse complement strand
AGGAAATCATGATTTTTCAAAAAAGTGGTGGGTGATGGACATAAACTGACTTCAGATTTGAAATCAACACAGTCGAAATAGTATAAAAAAGATATTGGCTTTCATGAATTTTTTTGAAACTTAAAATTTGTTGTACAGTGAATTAGAAAGATGTACAAATCTGTGATGCGTTGTTGTTGCGCTGACTCTAGATACAATTTTAATTAGAATTTTATATATCGCCTACTCCATCGCGTATCACTACCCATGTGTAGTATATAATTTTTTAATAATACATGCAACCTGCTGCTTTATCCCTTTATAGACTAGCCATAAATGTCTTCCTAAACTGGGCGCCAAGATTACAGCGGAATATAATATAATTGTAAATTTGTCTTTCTTAGAATGGAATGCAGTTGCGTCCTGTTGAACATTTGCGTGCGGATTCTTCGAATTATTACGTTTCTCTCACATGTAAGAGGACTTTTACTGCAAATAGAATTTATTAGAAAATAATTTATAGTCTAAGAAAATATGCTGGCATCTAAATTATATTTAATTCAATCCTTTGCTTTTTTAGATACGTGGCATAATAAAATTCATATTTAGGAGATAATCGTCAAATCAATTGCGTACGTTGATATAAAATTCCTTGCTGGCACAAGATTTTGTTGTCTTATAAAAAGTATTAATTTATTAAATAAATGTTAATGCATTATTTCTTTGTTTTGAGATTAATACAACAAATTGGCAGAATAATACGACCGTGAATTTCTCTACCCTAGAATAGAACACTGTTGAACACCTGCGTTCGGATTTATAGAATGACTACGTTTTAGTCATATATAAGAGAGCGTTTACTGCAACTAGAATTTATAATAATATAATTTATAGACTAAGCTAACTTGCTTGCATCTGGATTATATTTATTTCAACCTTTTATGTTTCCCGTATATGGAAAAATAAAAACAAACAAAGTTTCGCAGATAAGCATCAAATCTGTAGCGTACATTGATACAAACAATATTTATTTATGGCATAACTTCTAGAATGCAGCATCCCTTCTTCCCTTATTTTCGAGACAAATACAATTAATATGCAGAATAATATGACCGTGAACTTAACTTTCCTAGAATGGAATACAGTTCTCGTGTGTAAGAGGACTTTTACTCTAATTAAATTTATTAAAATATAATTTATAACTGAGGTACTGCTTACGTCTAGATTATACTTACAGTAGATATAATATATTTTCCTATATTTACTGTAGAATATCTTCAGAAAGAATTGTCTTCTACAGTGACGACGATGACAAAAGAATCGGAAGAACTGATTTCATTAAAAGCGAATAACAATACATTTAAATCGGAAATCAAGTGCATTTACTATATTGTCTTTAGTCACGAGAATGATATCGGACAATTACTAGGATTTTCTCCGAAAGTACTGAATGGGAATACCTTACATATATCGGATCAGCCGGAAATTATAAATGTTTCAAGTATTCATATTGATTCTAATATTACTTCTTCGTTGTATTTCAAGGATTCTCTATCGCACACGGTATTTAAATTCTCAGTCCTTGTTCCACCTGGCTATGAGTATAAATCCTCGGAATATCATTGACTTACCGATTGCCGGTAAAAGTATCAATCATATTACCCTGCGCATTTTAGATCAAGAAAATCTACTTGTGAATTTTCGAGACGAAACAATCGTAGTTAATCCCGAGGTAAAAAAATTAATGGGTATTTGGGTTGGTGATAATAATAACAACAATACTTGCAATTGTGGTAAAAATGAGTTGAAATTAACAGAAAGAAGTATTTGGACTTTAAAATCGCTTGGCTTTCGCCTTTTACACGAAAATAGACCATGCAAGACTAAATATATTTCAGGGTATTCCCTTCACTACTTAAATTATAAAGAAAGAATATCATACTTACGCATCGAGATCGACAAACTTTGGAAAATGTGATGTGGTTCGAATTGAAACCAATCAAAAGAATGAATTACATCACCATCAGAAAGTCTAAGATATATATCTTGAAGGCGAAATAAAAATACCGATTCCGGTTGATGAAGGTGCTCTTGCTCCTGCTACTCTCACTTATCCAACCTTCGTTTGTCCGACATTCCGTCTTGTCCGACTTCGCCCGCAAAAAAACAACTAGGCAGCGAGAGAACGATAAAATTCGTCTAGTTTTTGTCGTCATTCATTGTGCCGATAGCACAGAGATTGCGCGACATATTGTACACACTACAACTCGCGCGAGTGCGCGTTCCTCTAGCTTTTGTTTCAAGTGACAGTCACCCATAAGCTCACTTCGCTCTGTCATAGCTCAGTGTAGTGCGAATCGGTCGATGTGATTCTGCTTTGTGTAGTTCTAATTGTTTTTTATTGAGTACAGTAGCTGTTTCTGCCGTGTGTTGAGTTGTTATTGCTGTATTATAGTTTTTATTAATGTCCTTTACATACTGTATTGATTATTTCTCTATTGTGGTTATGAAAATAAACAAGGTTGTTGTACCGATGTAACAAAAACTTGAGGCAACCAAAAGACTGTGACAATACAGAAAGGAGAGGCAATGCTGAAGGTTGCTGATGACTATGGCGTCGGACGGGTAGCAGTAAAGGATTGGAAAAAGAAACGATTTGAAATAGAAAAATAGTGTTCATCAAGAGTCACTGAAAGTGCATTAAAAAAGGGAACAACAATGAGAAATTGTGAATATGAACAAGTAGATGAGGATTTGTATATATTTTTTTTTTGAGAAAACCGAAACTATTGAATTTGGCCTATAGTTGTTGGGATCTCTCTGTTCGTTTTTCTTGTAAATCAGAATAGCCCTTGCTAACTTAAGATTATCCGGGTAAATCCCCGACAGAAAGCATTCATAAATAATATTTTTTAACCGATCTGCAATTCTATTTGCAACCTATTTCAGTAGGAAACAAGGAATATCGTCTGGACCTGGTGATTTTTTATTACAAACCTTTATATATGTATTATAAATTTCATTACATGCCACTGGTGCTAAGAAGAAATTGTTATTTGTCCAGATTTTAGATATCTTATTTAAATCAATTAAATTTGTCATTAATTGAAATCTTTTAACGGAAGCATTAACAGCATTGTATATACCAATAAGCACGTATTGTTCATCACAAGAAAAAGCCGATTTAGATAAGCAAATGCTATATTTCTTGGAGTTTGTTATAGCCCCGGTTCTACAAAAACGTTTGTTGCTCTTTCATCTATTTCCGAGGTAAATTTGTGGCTTGCTTTCCAAGTACATAATTGGAAATATTTCTGATATTTTAAGTACTGTTCTCGACCGGTTCTAGTGCTGTTCTCGAACATTTCTTATTTTTAAGCAAGCATTCAAAATACTTTTTTGCTTTATATTTTATTTTCATCAAATTCAGGAGTATATAAAAAATATTTGAATAGGGTAGAGTGGGTACGGTTGAAACAGAGGACGGTTGATACTGACCTCATATCTCTCGAACCGTGTGCGGTAATGTGAGGTGTGCGCGGGACGAACGAAGCGGACAGCAATTTCGAATACGCAGTTCAGTATTGCGTCGCTCCCATAGAGCAAGAGTTGTTTATAGGAGGCCGTGTAATGGTTTAATAAGCAAAACTACGTATTTTTGTTCAAAGATATTTTTGCAATACTTATGGCTTTTATTAAAGTACTGATTATTTTCTTCTGTTTGAAATGAAGCTTTTAGCATATGATAGCGTCATTAGTTTTAATATGAAATTATTGTCACTGATCATAGAAACTGTTTTGTACTCAATGGTGGTGTATGGGGACGGTTGAAACATTTCTTGTGGTGGGTACGCTTGAAACAACATATTTATTTAATTTCCTTTTCTGGATGCCGAGAGTACATGCCAGAAAGACTTCGAGAGGTCAGGGCCAGGTTGATTTATCGAGATACAAAGACACCATTGTGGAGGTTAAAATAGGAGATTCTTTGCGAAACGGAACAGAGAAACATGGAATGAACCACTGTCTGCTATTATTGAAGAGCAAGGGCAAGGGAAAGAGCTTGTAACATACTTGATTCGATATGCAGATATATATTTTGGCCTATCTAGGAAGTTGGCGTAAGAAAATTGGCATACGAACTAGCCATCAAGTATAACTTCGACTTGTGATGCATGAATGCGAAGCTACCTAGGAATGACAATGTCAATTTATGACATTCCAGGAATTGTATCGTCTGCTGGGCAGCTTGCTCTTAAACAATTAAATATTCAAGCCGGCTTTCGCAAAATTCATATAGTCTGGATTTATTTACTGAACGAGATTTTGCTCCTACATTTGTGACGGACAGGGGAAACCCCGAAAATTCTAAAAAGGCAGAGGTTGTTCCTATTCTAAATATTAGCAGACCCGACTATGTAGAGTCGGTGGAGCCTTATAATATACACTCAGCCATTGTTACTCAACAACAGGCAATGAATATTCAACAGCGTTCACTAGTCCCAGGAATTGAACAAGAAAATACTATTCTAGGCACGGAAACCCTGACTACTAAACCACCCAGACGTGACAGCAATGTTAGAATTCAGCAAATTACGCCCAAATCATCTACCAGTGCACGGCCAATTCCTCCATTGACACATCAACTTGAAAATGTAGCGTCTCCTAGTGCTACACTTGAATTTACGCCGGAAGTAGTATCACCATTACCGAAAGCCTCTCCGAGGAAAACAAAGAGACGCACAAAACCATAAAGTTTACAATTTACACTGATAGACCAGAGAAAGAAGAGATAAGAAAGGAGCATGAAAACAGATTGAAAAGGTCCAAAGCTAAGCAAGTTACGAAAATATTGAATGGAGGTGGGACTAGAAGAAATACCACAAAAATAAATTCAAAATTCGTTTCTGTAGTTCGAAATTCATTTAAAGAAATTAATTTCTGGACCGTATTCCGGTCCGTATAACCGTATTTTATATTTTCATGTGGATTTGGCACATGAAAATATAAAACTTTTAGCCAACGAACTGATATTGGCCAACAAACTGTTATTGACCAACAAAATTTTATAAATAAAATCAAGGTTTAGCTAGAACCTTGATACATAAAATTTTAATAGATATTCACATTATCGAAATTAATAAGAAATCATAAATCAGTAAAGATGCAAAACGTAAACATATTGCAGAAGTTCAATAGAAAATTTTTATTTATTCCACGTTGAAGTACTCGAAAAGCATTTGCATACACAATATTTTATTTACAGTCCACACCATCAAACATTCAGTTTTCTATCTCAAAGCATCGGAAAAGAACAAACGAAACGAAAAAAGAACTCATTAATGGCTGCATTATTTTCACATTTCTTATTCTATTTAGTAAGTCTCTCGTGTTTCTCCATTTCCATTCGCAGCAGATTTCTATTTTGCTAATTTTCCGCTCCATTGAATGATTAATTTTATATATAAAATGATAAACATGATATTATATTGCTTTAATCTATTGACCGTAACTTATTACTTCAATGTGCTAAATAAAGTGTTATTTCTTATTAAACAAAATATAGAGAGAAAAAGTTATCACAGTTTTATAGAACTTAAAAATATGGATCTTCATTATAATTGAACTAATTGCACTTTCAGATATCATACAATACATATGTGACAATTATAGTCTTAATGAAAATATTTCGGTTTTTTCTTGTTTTTCCTAGAAGTGGAGAAATCTTCAAAAAGACGAAAGATGCCCAGTGCATCCAACAGGGTGCGATTTTTATCCATTAAAACTCCACTTCCATTAGAATTGTATAGATAATGAGCTTGGAGAATTTGATTGAAGGAGGCTTTAGGATTTATCATCCTCTTCAGCTTGGATTTTGTAATGAGAGGGAAAATTGTAGATAGTGCGGAAGCAAATAGCTTGCAGGTATGATATATGCTAGAGCAGTTGCTATACAGCTAAGGAAAACCTGCAAAAACCTTGGCCATAGCATGGTCAATTGATAAGGGAGTTTGGTTAAGGAGGGTCACCTATTTTGTTTAGCCGGTTCTGTAGCCTTCTAAGCTACTTGCTTGGCAGTGCAAGTAGGAGTTTGTTGACCTGCAATAGAAAATAATGACGTAGTGGAAGGGAGTGTTTTGTTTATAGTTTGTTTTATAATATGGATGTAGGAATCATCTAAGGGAAAAGGGAAATTGACCCGCAGGGTCTGCGTGGCAGTTTGCTGCATTGGTGATTGGAAGGGATTGGTAGGCTATTGGGTTGCTTGCTACATTATGATGACTCGGATATTTAGGCTGGAGAGATTTGTGATGCTTTATGATTGGCTCAGCAGAGCTGCGTTCACATAAAAGTGAGCTCGGAAATCGGAAGTGCAACCTGGGAATGTTTCGAAGTATTCTTTGTTCACATGTTGTCAGTCTGTGCGCTTACACATTTAAAAGTGTGAAGTATAGAACAGCTCTGTAGTCCATCAGTGGTCTAATGTAAGTTGTGCAAGTGTGATGCAGGGTTTTTGGATGATAAGCTCTAAAGCATACTCGAGTGTGGATATCAGGTTCACGCGCTTATGTATCCTGGAAAGAATGTTATTTAGATCAGAATTCTATTTTTTCTTTCTTGTTTCACGTAGGATGTGGAGAAACCTTCAAAAGGCGAAGGATGCCCGTTACATCCAATAATGTGCGATATTTACGCACCAAAACTCCACTCCCTGTTGGAATTGTATATTGTTGGGAGATTGGAGAGTTGGTTTGAAGGAGGCTTTAGGATTTATCATCCGCTTCAGCCTGGAACTTGTAATGAATGGAATGCTTTTAGAATTATGGTAAGCTGATAACTTGCAGATAAGATATACACTATAGCATTCGCTGTACAGCCAAGGGAACCTGCAATACCTTGGTCATAGCATGGTCCACTGATGAGGGAGTTTGGCTTAATGGGGTCAGCTGATTTTCTGGTGGTCTTGTATATTTAAATGTCCTTGCTTGGCTGCGCAAGTGGGTGTTAGTTGACTTAAAAAAGAAAATAAAGATGTTGTGGAAGAGACTGATTGTTTTAGTCTTTCTTTTGTTTGTTTTTCGATTTTTTTTATATTTTATTTTCATTATTTTTTATTTTTTTGTCCTTTTGTTTTTTTTTATAAAATAGGCGTAGGGATCATCTTAGGGACAGTGGGATTAATTCAAGGATGTCTTGGAGATCCTTAGGAGGTTCCTGCATGGTTTGGATTATTCGAGCTGGCGGATGTGGGAAGGGTCTGCGAGGCAGTTTTCAACGGTTGTGACTGACTTTCCAATCAGAATGAAGATTTTGGTAGGCTATTGGGTTGTTTTCTGCATCACGTCGAGTTGGATATTTAGACTGTAGGGATTTTAGACGATCTGTGATAGGCTCAACAGAAATTTTCGAAGTATTCGTTTCACTTTGTTCACTGGTAGTAAGTTTGCGCGCTTGTGTATTGGAAGTGTAGAATATAGAACAGTTCTATAGCCTATCAGTGGCCTAATATAGGTTTTGTAAGTGTGATGTAGAGTTTTTGTATGACAGCCTCTAAAATGTGTTCGCAGAGTATGGAGATCATGTTCACGCGTTTGCGTACCCTGGAAAGGGTGCAGTTTAGGTCAGAATTCCAGTTAAATGTTCTATTAAACCAGACACCTAGATAGCAGATTTCGTCTTTTAACGAAATGGGTTCATTCCAGAGTCGGAGTTTGATGTGGGCGCAGTTTTGATGTTTCTTTTTGACATTGTTGGGATGCTGAATGAAGATGGCTTGAGTTTTGCTCGGATTAGGGGTGATGCGCCATTCTTGCGCCCATTTTGAAAAGTTGTCTGAAGATAACAGTAGATGACGGTTTGCAGTTTCCGCTTTTAGTGAGCATGCCCAGTAAGCAGTGTCATCAGCATGCAAAGCACTATGGGTCTCTGGAGTGGTAGGGGGTTGGAGATCATGGCAGTGCGTGATGTACAAAAGAGGAGCAAGGACCGATCCTACTGGTGCGCCAGCTTGAAGTTGTATGGATCTGGAAAGAGTGTATCAAATTTTAGTTTGATTGGTACAGTCGGATAGATGTGACTGGACCATCCTCAGTGTAATTGGATGAATAGTATGAAGCTCATGGTGTTTCCGAACTAGCCCGGCATGCCAGACAGAGTCAAAAGCATGGGAGATATCTAGAAACACTACCAAAGCGCTATGGCCATTGTTAAGTGCTCATGTAATATCTGTTTGAAATTTTAGTCCATAGTAGATCGTGATGCTCTAATACCAAACTGGTTCTCTGGGAAAACTTTGTTTATCACTAGACAGTTTCGTAGGCGAGATGTGAATATTTTTTCAAATGTTTTTCCTAAGAAGTTAAGCAATGTGATTGGTGGATATGATGAAACATGTCTAGGGTCTTTACCAGGTTTAGGAGTCATGACCGTTTGACCAGTTTTCCAATCTATTGAGGAGTGCCCCAATAAAAGACATTTATTGAATATCTCGGTTAGGAGCGATATGGTCGCAGCAGAAATGAGGATACGACGAGTTAAAGCGTCTGTACCAGAAGTGGTGTTTTTGCGTTTTTTTAGTGTTTCGGATACATCATCTTGGGTGATAGGATACAGAATATCGTCCTGTTCAGGAAAATCTATGAGTGGGGCGGGGCGAACGAACAAATCATTTACCATATTATTTGTTTCTTCAAGGAAATTGGCCTCGAAAAATATGTTATTAGGTACTTTATAAGTGTTTTCCAGAAAGTCAGCGAAAAGCTCACTTGTTTAGAATCAGAATTCTAGTTGAAAGTTCTGCTAAAGGTGATACCTAAATAGCAAATTTCGTCTTTTAACGAGATGGACTCGTTCGGGAGTCGGAGTCTGATGTGGACATGGTCTTGATGTTTCTTCTTGACATGGTTGAGATGCTGAATGAAGATAACTTGAGTTTTACTCGGATTAGGGGTGATGCGCGATTTTGCACCCATTTCGGAAAATTGTCTAAAGACAACTGCGGATGACAGTTTTCAGTTTTCGCTTTTGGGCTGAATGCCCCGTAAAGTGTGTCATCAGCGTACAAGGCATAATGAGTATAAGGAGAAGTAGGAGGTTGTGGATTATGACAGTACATATCGTACACGATGGGGACAAGGACAAGCCCTTGCGGTACGCCAGCTTGAAGGTGTATAGGTCTGGAGAGTATTTCTCCCATTTTAATTTGGATTCTACGGTTTTATACGTATGATTGGACTATCTTTAGTGTGGTAAGGTGAAGGATGTGGTGCCTCATGGACTTTCCGAATCAACCCAGCATACCAGACAGAGTCAAAGGCATTCTTAGCATATCCAAGAATATTACCAGAAAGCAGTGGCCATTGTTTAGAGCACGAGTTACATTAGTTTGAAATTTTTAAAGAAGGTCCATAATAGAGTGAGATGCTCTAAGACCGAATTGATTGTTTGGTAGAACTATGTTGATTTCTAAGCAGTTTCGAAGGCGAGAAGTAAAGATTGTTTCGAAAGTTTTTCTCAAGACGTTTAGAAGTGTGATTGGATGATATGACAAAGTATGCCTAGGTCTTTGCGAGGTCTAGGAATCATAACCCTATGACCAGTTCTCCGATTAATTGGAAATGCCCTAACTAGAGACATTTATTGTATATTTCTCAGCAGAAATATGCCTGAGGATACGACAACCTAATGCGTCTGAACCAGGAGCGATACTTTTGCCTGAATTTAGTGTTTCGGATACTTCATTTGACGTGATCAGATATAGTATGTCATCTTGTTCAGGAAAGTTTATAAGTGGTTTGTGTCAAATAAACAGATCATCAACTAGATTGTTTTTGTTTCCTCAATATAATTAGAGTCAAAAAGTACACTATTTAGTACTTTATGTGTATTTTCCGGAAAGTCAGCAAAAGTTTAGCTTTGTCTGTGGGGTTGTTGAGAAATTGACATTGATTATTTGAGAGCTGGGATTTTGAGATGGATTTTGAGATGGATTTTGATCCGTGAATAGTTGGAATTTATGCCAAAATTGTTTACCGTTACGGTAATCGAGTTTTGAGTTTGTTTTAATGCTTTGGCTGAAGGTCGTACCCATGGAAAAATGAAGATGGGAAGTATCAAGGAAACTGAAGCTGAAACAACTACTAATAGTATTAAGTTAGTTCACCTGATGTTATTGGCCAAACGTTTCGCTTTTCTTTGACAGCAACAATGGTTTGGTGCAATCGCTACGACTGTTTCATCAGCATTCAGTATTTCTGAAGCTTTAAACTTATGTCTGTCCATAACTTCAGCTAATTTATTAAACATTCCACAACGTTAATTTTATCACTAGACATAGTTCTGCTAAGAGTTATGAAAGACTTGCATTGCATTTTACAAATCTCGACAGCCATTTTTTTTATGTGCCAACTAGCTGGCACGTTAATCTCATATTAAATGGCACAGTCATATACCATTCCACGAAGATGTTGCCATGAACATCTTGCCACGCCTTATGCCATGACTGATTTGAGCAAGCTTTAATAAGTATTCGGTAAGACTATAACCTTGCTTTTTGTTAAAAATCTGTCTAGGCGCACTGTAGCCTAATCGTAAAGTATCAGGATTATTCTTCATACGCTCTATCAGTCTTTCTAATGAAATTCTGCTTATTTCATTGTCCCGCCATATCTGGCTCAAAAATCTCTCCTTTCATTTACTACTAAATCATTAGCCTGATGCGTCAATGCAACCGACTTAGTTCCCTTGTTGGTTTTTCTTTCATAATTGCCCATTCTGAAACAACTAGAACAACAATGTTTAAAAAAATAACGAACTATGTAAATGGAACTTAAAGATCCACAACGGACCGTTGTGCCCCATTACATGTATCTGTCATTTTTAGGTTATGCAAAATGTACGACTTAATCTGGAGTAAAACTGAGAGTACCCTAAGATAGTGAAACAATTTCTAAATTATTTAACTATTATAGATAACTATTAAGGATAGTAAGATATCTTTTTATACCAAAACCAAATTAAAAGTAAGATACCAAATTTTCTTCCATATATTTTTAGAGTTAAATTGTTAATCTCATTCAATCACACAAGTTCCACGTCCCTATAATCCAATCGACAGATGCATAACTAGTTTCTAGAATTTATAAATGGATCATATTGCATATTTATAAAAACACCCAGAAAGCGAATATAAGGTTTTTAATTATTTACTGCCTGGTAATTCCAACTTAAAATAGGGACATATATATATATAGTTTGGCGATTGCACATAAACAATGTTAGTACAGCGTACAATCAGTGTGGAAAACCTGAAATACCGAACGTTTTAAACTCAGCACTGCCTTGAGCAAAAGCACTAAACAACAAGTTTGTTATTCCCATTTAGATTAAGGAAATATATTTTTTGCAAAAAGTAAATGGAAAGAAGATTAACATTTTTTGTAAGTGCAATACGAGGATAGTTATAAAGACAAGACGTTTACAGAGAAGTAAAAGAGAGTTCCTAAATTTAATTTCTCTGTTTTTAGGTATTATTCTTCTAGTAAATCTAGTAAATTTATAAAATCGTGTTTGTGTTATATCATTCAAAGTGCATAATTTTGCATTACGAACTAATCCAGTACGTTTATTTTTACTATACAAATTCCTGACCATCTAACAAGAGAGACCATTTTACGGTGATAATAGAAAATGTCCGGTTAACCAAACGTAAAAGGTTAAATATGCCAAATTATTCTAGCTTAATAACTCTTGTCCGAAGAATAGATTTTTTACTGCAGTTTAATTAGTATCTCACGGACATGTGTAAAATGAACTAAAATCTACACCACATGGTATTTATTAAAACCTGTACGTATGAAGCAGATTCAATTAGTAACTGACTAACGTAAAAAGTGAACAGCAATGGTCAGAATCAAATATAAAACAATTAAGCAAACAAACCAATAATCAGAACCAACGCTCATATGATAATGTGACAATACGCTGAACATGCCAACAAACAGATAAATCGTGAGGAATACTGGGATGCTTTCTGGGAGTCTTCGAATGAATACAATTTTCCAAACAAAATCAGCAACCAAACGAAACAAACATGTACAGGACCAACAAATTGTTTAATAATTTTGATTAGGCGCAACCATGAGAATTTTTGCACCAAAGTAGCCAACAAAAAATTAACTACCATTGCCAGAATTAAACCAATGGAATGAGGGAAATGCCAAACTCTAACGGACATGTCTCGCAAAGTTTGAACTTATCTTCTTGGAAACAAGTCGAATATCCTTTTTTAGTTTTTTGGATAGAGAAATCGTTCAATTGAAATGATTTATTTCAAAAATCATTTGTTTATGAATAATGAATAAATCGAAAACAAGTTTACAAAATGGGTTATTAACGTTCGTACCAATTTAGCAACAAATACCAATTGCACTGAATTTGATTTTGTAATACTTTGGATGTTTTTAGAGATTTTAGTGGTTGATTCTTTTTTGAAAGGTATACCCAACATAAGGGGTAAGAGCTATAAGAATTCTCCATGATCACGTAGATTAAATAATCCATAAAGTGTAAAGAAATTGTACAATTTATGAATTCTATAAGTAAAAATTATAGCAGTTTAATAAAAGTTGTTACAAGTGGGGTTCAAATTGTACAAGTTTTTCATATGTATATTATTAAATGCCAAACTGTGCAAAGTGTGCTTTAGACTGACTTTAAAATAACTAGATTATTTATAAGCTATAATAATCTGTAGTAAGCTGATCAATTCTTTCTTTACTAGATGATAACCCGTCGTAAAACGACTATCCCTTACCAGGTCATATTTTATTTATCCAAATGAGTTGGGTCGTTTGACCTCTACCGGCGTTTTTCGTAACCCAAAAGAGTTGGATTATTTGACCCCTGACGACTATTTTCGTAACGTTTATTTATCGTACTTGATGTTTATTTATGTACTTGAATTCTTTTATTAATAGTAAGAAACTATATGCGTCTATCTTGAAATTTCTGGGTTTCTGGGATTTTATTGGTTCACACAGAATAAAGTAGAAAATTAAGTTGTATAATATAATCTAACATAATAAAAAAATTTAAATGCACGCCCCTGCTAGTA
>WYDF02023537.1:0-26498 GCA_009867245.2 Adranes taylori | reverse complement strand
CCCCCGGGGGCACCCCCACCACCCCCCCCCCCCCCCCCCCCCCCAAGCTAAGGCGCTTGAGTTCCACAAGAACTTTAAAGATAGCGACGCTGAAGTTTCGGAATTTCGGTCTTAAATGGAAGAAATCGTTTTCAAGGAAGGATTGACCTCAGATCAAATTTTCAACTCCGTAATCGAAACTGGTCTTAACTTTCGAATGCTACCAAAATCCGAAAAACCTCCTGGATTTAAAAAAAGTAAGGAGATGGTCACAATTCTGGCTGCCAGCAATGCTTTTGGTTCTTTTAAACTAAAGCCTCTGCTTTTAGTGACTGGTATTTTAATTTGTTCCTGTCGCTGAAGCATTTTTGAAAAAATAAATAAGCTCCCCAGGAAAGCTATTCCTACCCCCTAATGTGACTTCGATTATACGGGAGTTTTAGAAGCGATAAAGAGAAATTACCGGCGAAGGCTTCTCCAGATGTTGATTGTAACATTAGACTGTTTTACTGATTGTTTCAAATTTACTGTTAAGGAAGCCCTAAAGCAAGTCACATTAAGATATGTAGCATACTGGATTGCTTCAGCGTGGGATGAGGTGAAAACTACCACCATTTAAAAATCATGGACAACATTATTTGGCTTAGATGGACCCTCTAAAAAACTAGGAGAACAAGAGAATGTGACCGAATGTAGTCAAACAAATCAGCTATCTGTTCAAAATCAGATCAACAGCTAAGACATTCGTGATGAAGATGTCCAGATGAAGACTAACGATGAGGAAATTATCGATATGGTTAACAGTGCTAAAGACAGTGAAGAAAACGACGATACGGACGAGATACTCCAAAACTATCACATTCCGATGAGCTGTAATGGATCGACGGCGCTCTCGCATATGTAGAGCAGCAAGAAGAGTGTACACCACATGTCATACTCTATCTTCAGCGTTGGCGTAACATTGCATCATTTAAGAGAGGACCGAGGTTAACTCAGAAATCAATTAGATTTTTTTAACAAATAATTTCATGTTTCTATTTGCTTACAGAGCTGTAATTATGTTTATTTTATGTTTTTTCATACAATAAACAAATTGTGTACATTTTCACGAGTTTTTACTTAACCTCCGTATTATCCGAGTTTTTCCGTATCCGAGGTGATCTCGGTCCCAATTACCTCACATAATCGTGAGTCTATTGTACTCCCAAAAATTATCTAGAATTCTCTATATTTTGTAGAAGAATTAAATATTGTCACGCCCCATTTTAAGGGTTAGGGAGGTGGTTTTTTTAATGTACTCAGATTAACAGTACAATGAACTTCTGAAATTTATTAACACTTATCAGGGGTTAAAATTTAAGTTGCACAGACTCTATAGATATAATTTTAATTAGACTTTTATAAATAGCGTACCAAAAACTCTGTACCTATCTCGTTTTTAATTCATCTACGCAAGCTCCCTACATGTCCCTTTATTGATTAGAATGCCGGCCTAACCCCTCCCCACCCTGACTAGAACGTGAGATTAATGCGCCCATGAAGTTGTCTGTCCATCGTAGATTGGAATGCGGCTGCATTCTGTTGAACATCTGCGTTTGGTCTTAGAATTAATACGTTTTTCTTGTATGTAACAGTTTCTCGTTTTACTGAATTTTGAATTTATTAGAATATAATTTATAGACTAAGATATCCTGCTTGCATTAAGATTACATTAAATTCTACCCTTTATTTTTCAACAATATTTTATTATGTGTAACACTCGATCACTTAACTTTATAAAGAAATTAGACATTATAAATGGCCCACGAACATGATCGACTTTTGCACTCCAACTTTTTTGATATAAATAATGAAATTTTTTTGTACATTATTTTATTGTGTAACAGATTACTCGATCATTTAACTATCAAAGTATTCGTTATCGTCGATTTTCTAAGCAAATTTTAACGAAGCCCTATCGAAAGTGCAACGACGATAACTCATTATTATCATACGCTCGGTCGTCTGACGCGATCGACGACCGAGATCGTGCCATACCGACGATCGTCCACGTCGTCGATCATCATGAACGACAACAACGATGAAGAAGCAAAACGTTCGCACGCTATCGCTGATTGTGTGCACGTTCACATATCTGTTAGTTGGGGCAGCAGTATTCGACGCCCTTGAATCTAAAACGGAAAAACAGAGAAAAGAAGTACTACAAGGTATAAATTTAAAAAAAAAGTAATTTAGACTATTTATTTTTGATACAATTTTCTCAAAACCGTTTACACCAGATAATCCACATTATGGAGTAAAAAATATGTACTGATAAAATAATTTAAAGAATGTGATCTCTAATATTGTTTGTTAATGTTTAATGTTCATGTTAACCCGTATTAATTAATGTTTAAAATATATTAATTTTGATTACAATTATGAGTAGTGAGAACTGCTGCTGTAGTATTATTTAAACTCACTAACGTGACATCTACACTAAGCGCAAAAATAAACATTATCGAAAATGAAAATTATATCCATTTTTTTAATTTATTTTATTTGGGGAATATAAAATTCTACAGAGTTGGTCCAATAACGGAAGCTTGTTGGACACCGCTTCTAAGGCTGACTGTAACTTGTGTTTAATTTGCATTATATAGCAAATATCGAGCTTTAAACTAATCTCGGATTATTGCCTATTAATAAATAGGAATCTTCATTGTTTCTAGTGCACTTAGTATTTTCCTCCAAGAAAGCATTCCGGACATCTAATATTATAATGGCGCGGAGTTGACTCGTCCTCTGGATGCTTTAGCGTTAGCAGTTTGCACGCTCAGCAATTTCAGACACATTTTACAATTCATCGATTGTTGACTTTCCATTTCAGACTCCATTCTGTCTATCGAATAGGCTAACAGACTCAAGCAAATTAACAATCCTTGCAGCAAGACGGTCTCTAGTATTTTCTCTAGTGTATTTAACAGTTATACAGGTCTGAATTATCTTAACAGATCTTGTTCTTTATCCACCTTGTGTTTAGATACAAGGACCAGTTTTGCTGTATCCCACATATCCGGATTCAGCTGATCGAAATACTGACTCCTTTAGAATGCCGCAAGTGTATGCATAAGGTGGCGTCAGATTGGGTAAATGAGTAGGGTTGCAACTGAAATTATTCTGTCTTCAAAATAGATTTAGAAAGCCAACGTGTAGATGTTTGACTGATATTAAGTTTATATGCAGTTCGACTTAGGCTTATTTTAAAGACATTGCCAAACATGTGTCTTTGATTGTTTTTGGTAAAAATGTTCTTCGACAACCTGAAGAGCCCTTTCACTAACATAACGAAAAATTTCGTTGCTGACATCCAACGATTCCTGTCATATAACTTTTGCGAGGTGTAGTAGCAATGGACTCTATAATAGGCATAGGCTGGTTCAGATTCGTATGGATATTTCGCGAATTAGTGAAGGTGGTTATTTAATATCCAAATACTTAGATATTAAATAATTTTTATAACGCAAGTTTACTATGCTAATTTTAACTAACAATAATTACAATAACAATTTACACGATAAAATATAATTTAATTGAATTTAACTATGGTAAATGATAAATTTTCATTGATAATGAATATCTAATCTTCTAAGTCGCCGAGAGCCCGGAAACTAAGTTTGTCTGGAACAACAGGTTACGTAACTGGAACAACAGGTTATAATCGCGAGCGAATTACCATCAGTCTAGAGGACCAACATTTAATTTTCTCGGAGATGTTAACTTCAGTGAGCTTTGAATAAGAGTGATTTCATGCAGCCTTTCTAGAAGCCATATCCTTCGAGAAGCATCAGAGTGTCGGTATGTGTCCAATGTATCTAAACGCAAACGGGCAAGTTTGTTGTTTTATGATTCATTCAGAATGCGTTCGTTAGATTAACGGTACATTTAACTCCTGCTTCTTTCCTAAAGTCTCATAGCGTTTCCATTTTGAATGGTACTACTATTTGGAATTGTAGCACCAAGTAAACCATGTTATGTTAAATAGCTAAAATCAGTACCTTCCTATGTTAAACTTCGCGCATATTTTCTTAGTAAAAATTCTCGAATCAAATTCTTAATTATTTTGTCCACTAGGAGCATTTCTATTAAACATTTGTCGATATTATTCTGAGACTTGTATTAAACTTTCTGGAATTATTCTGAGATCATTATTCCGTCCATTTCCATATGAGTGAAAATTATGCTGTACAATAAACACCTCCTAATTGTAAAAACTATTTTCAAGACGATTATATCTCCAGCAGGCCCGTTTGGTGATTTACACGAAGCGAGCCTGATCTCTAGCATATTGTTAATATCACAGTTAATGTAAATCATTGCCGACCACCAATACGGCCCACCTACCTGATGGGCCGCTTAGACTCACCTTGTTCCAAAACGTCATGATGAAATGACGCTGTCATTTGTGCTGTCTAACATAAATACTTGCGTTTAACAACTGTCATTTGAAAATCCGTGATGGTGTCTGACAGGGCGTTTCAAGTATGGGGTTTGGGGGAATCCCCAATTTGAATTTTTTATTTAAGTAACTAGATTTGGAGGGAGCTTTGAATTTTGATTGCACATGGGCTTGCACATTGTCCATGGGTCTGTTTCGGGGGCCTGCACCAGCCGAATTTGATAAATATATATAAATATATATCGTGTGAGCAATTTCCCAGCACATTTCGCTTTACTATTTATTTTCACACATCCAGTATATCAACACATAATATTCTTTGATATCTATATATTTGTACTCTGATATAAAAGCAATTAAGCCATCCCTAACTGAATTATATCAACATCTTCTCAATTTCTTTTTTCGGAAGAGGATTTTTAAATGAAAATTCCTTTTCTTTATTGAAATCAATAGGACTTATTTAAAGATTTTATTAGCTATTATCCTTGATAAGTTAAGTGAAACCCGAACACACATTTTTCTCTTTTTAACATCTTTTGTCTTATTTTCCTTACTTTTGGAAATAAAGAATATGTAGTATAATGAAGAAATGTCAATGTCTTCTACGGCTTTCCTCAAGACGGTTTATTAAAGTTTTTTCATTACCTATTTAAAAGTTTTTACATTAAATGAAACTTGAGTTTGGAAATAAAATGAAACAGGATGATGTGTAGTAAAGTTATATTAATCAAAACGCCTATAAAATAAAAAAATTTAAATAATCTAGAGTAAGTGCTCTCCCTTCTTATGTTTGTTGGGAGATTAGTCAGATTTGGACGGGTGCTGACTAAAAGTTCGCCCACATTATATGTAGTATATTTCAGTGATTTCCACACTTTGTAATCCCAACCTTTTTTCAATTGAAACATTTTCCATGGCACTCTACTTCAAGTAAAAGTACGACCAAACCGTTAGTAAGCGATGAGTCCGCAAATCACTCCATATGTTTTCAAATCGTGAAATCAAATTAGCAACACCACGGTTTCCACGTTTATTTTTACTCTTTATCACAGTGATCGCCAGAAACGTAGCTTCGCACAAATACGACGTTGAAATTGAAATTTAGATCCGCAGAGCTTTGCTACTTTAAGGATACTCATCTTTTATTGAAACCCAAAATTTTGTCAATACCATGCTGTCAAGTTTCAAACGCTCGTTCCAAGAAAATTAAAAAAAAAACACCAGAAATATATTGTGTAGATCTTGAATCCAAACAAATTTTCATATTTAAAGATTTACTCAAACCAGATAGTTACTATGACGAAATCAAGTCATGGACGACCTATATCAGTACAGACACCCAAAGCTGGACCTAGGTATACTGGCGCCAGGGTGCCAGGAAAAATTTGGCGCCCCTAAAGAGGCAAATTTAAAGAGAGCTGGTATTTTAAAGACAGCTGGTATTTCCAATTGTCTTTACAAGAAATCGGAAATAAAGTTACGCAGATACAATGACGTCAACAAATGACATAGGTGTATCCCAACGCATTTAGTTCAATCCATATTATTTTTAGATAATAATAATTATAATAATGTAACCTTTATTGGCATATTTAAATTGCAAATACTAGCAAAGATAAACACAACAATAATAAAACAAAATAATAAAGTTCTTTAAATTTTTACATTAAATTAGACTAAATTCTCTACTTCCAGGAAGCAGGGCTTAATCTTCACCCCATCATTCACCCCTCTACACCCCCCTTCCGATTATTCCCTATTTTTTATTTGTTTATCCTGTTCCCTTCTATCTACTATCTCTTTTGTATTTACGCCATGATCCTCTTCATAATATTAATCCTACTCCCCTCCTTTCCCAAACATATCCTCCAGTTCTTCCCCAACCGTTCTCATTCTCACTCCATTCAATACCCTCATATTCCTTCATCTAATGGTTCCATTTTTCTTCTCACAGAAATTCTACACAATGTGTCCTCCTCATAAACCTGGCAATCATTATGTTATCTCCCATACAAAAACCTGATGTTAAGTACCCGCCCATAACCATTTCTTCCATAATCCGTTTGTACCTGCTATTATACCTGCTTTCATTAATTTTTACGAACCTCTTCTGTCTCTAAATAAATAAATGAACCTTCATTGGCAACAAATATTCTTCTCAGCCTAAAGATTAAAATAAACATAAACTTAGGAGAAGAAATGGACACTTTACATCCCACATCCTTTCTATGATCTCACCCACCATATCATCTCTATCACCCATTTTCTCCCAGATTTCTCCTCATCTTTATTGGTCTATCCCTTCTATTTTCCACACAGATCTCAATCTATAATACTCCACGCATTCCACCGTGCACTCCAATCTCCTCCATAATACTTTTAAATTATTGCTATCACACCCATTATCACCCAAATATCACATTGTTCCTTTTCTTATTCTTCTGTCTCATGTCTTCGGCCTTTTCTAGATCAGTGATATTCTTTTTTTTTAACTTTTCCTTTCCTTCTCCCAATCCTTCTCCTTGTCTACATCTCCTTCCTCCATATTTCTATGTGAAATTTGGTTTAGGTGATAATGGGTGTGATAGCGATAATTTAAAAGAATTATGGAGGAGATTTTGGAGTGCTGTCTCCGCCCTTTGATTTTTCTGTTCTTCCTTAATTATTTCTTGATCCCCCGAATTTTCTTAATTTCCCCCAGCATCTCTCTCTCTCTCTCTCTCTTTCTCTCTGGAAATACGACATTATCCTTTTTCATTTTACAATTTTTAGATATAAATGTATCAAGGATATCGAGAAAAATCTCAAAGCCCAATCAAAAATCTCAAATCTCAAAGCTCCACAGTGATACTTTTACAAAAAAGAAAGTTTTCTGCATTGTAATTCCTATATATATATATATATAGGTGTACAAAATAATAATTCATGGAGGTCATTGATCATTGAGGTATTCCACCATATATTGGATTCTGCAGCTAATTGTGTTATTAGACACGCACTTTGTAAACAAGTTTCCCAGTAGACTCATCAACGATGATGTTTACCATATCTACAACAGTCGGCAGGATAAGTTCACGATTTATGTTCTTACATTTAATGATTCTGTAAGTCACCTTGTAAGATGCTAGCAATGTATTGCTTTGCATTGATGCAGTCTTTAAAACCCGTATTTTTAAAATGAAAAACGAATAAAAAACCATTTTAATATTTAGTTTTCCTAAAAACTCAATGTTATAAGGGGGTTAAATTTTGTAGACAAGTACAGCATTTTAATTTGTATGTAATGAAATTAGTCCCATTGAATACTTTCAATTGAACGCGTTGTTGACACGCTTGGATTTGACAAACTTGGTGGTTGTATTTCATAAGGTGGACAACTGTCCTCCATTACGGAGGTCAGTCCTTCTTTTGTAAGTTGTGTCCTCCTGAAAAGAGGACACCGATGTCCTCCTTTCTAGATGTCCTCCTTTTCAATACGTAAAATAAGTTTGGAATTTCGAAATATTTAGCAAAAATTTTCAAAAATGATGCAAAACCCCCCTTATATGTTCAATTGTTTAGTAGGTTCTGTAAGTTAAATCTGACGCGAACATTAATAACAAGTGGGATTGCTTCTTGAACTCTTTTATGCTATATCAAGTATAGTTTACAAGAAATTTTAGTGTTTTTTTTTTTCAATTCGGTAAATATCACAGGCTTGGTCTAATTATTTATAATAAATCACGGTGCCTCTTAAAGACGCCTCTAGACCATATATAAGTTAACCATATTTAGTCCATATTTAGCCTCTAGACCATATTAGTTAAATTAACTCTTTATGTTTTAGAAATAGAGTCAATTGTTCGTCACAGATATAATATAAGCACTGAAGATTTTCGCATAATGGAAACCGTCGTATTGAAATCGGAGCCACACAGGGCAGGCAGACAGTGGAAATTTGCTGGTGCCTTTTATTATGCCACTACGGTGCTAACAACGATCGGTTACGGTCACTCAACGCCGAGCACGATTGCTGGTAAATTATTCACCATGTGCTATGCAATGATTGGTATACCATTGGGTCTTGTCATGTTTCAGAGCATCGGTGAGCGAGTAAATAAACTTAGTAGGTAAGTTAATATATCTATTGTAAATATGTATCGACTCTGAATCTAGAAGTTAAGATATTGATTCCAAATTTTAATTTAGCATTTCATGTGACACACTTTTCTTTATTTCTAGTGTGATAATAAGATCAGTCAAGTCTTCCTTGCGGTGTCGACAAACAAACGCATCGGAACTAGATCTAATATGTGTTGTAACAACATTGAGTTCGCTGACCATCGCTGGCGGTGCTGCAGCATTCTCTCGATATGAAGGCTGGACGTACTTCGATTCGGTTTATTACTGTTTCATCACGCTCACGACAATCGGTTTCGGGGATATGGTAAACGACAAAATAGTTCTTATACAAGATATAACCCGACTTATCCTATTCATATTTAGTAAAGATTTACCCCGACCAAACGTGAAAAGCTTTGTATTTTCTATACTTGAATGGCTCTAGAGATTGAAATTATAGCTACAATATAACCATGGGCGCCCATCAGGGAGGGGGGAGGCTATGGGAGTTTGGGCTGCCCCTTTGAATGCCCAAGACCCCCTTTCGTGGCTCGAGCCCTCCCTAGCCACACTGTATTTCCTTAAAAAGTAAGGTAAAAACAAATGTACGTCCGTTATAATTTTCTATATTTGCCAACTGAGCCCCCCCCCCCCTTTAAATCAATCATATGGGAACCCTTGAATATAACCATTGTTCTGTAAGTGGTAAATAACGAAGTAAATACACTTTCCATTGATTATCAAATTGATTTACGTAATAAAATAGTATATGGTCACTCGTAGATATTGATATAAATAATTAGAAATTAATATAATCATTTGTGTCTTTAAAAAAATGTACCTCACCTGGGAATCGAACCTGCCTGTCCTAATTTCCGATCAGGCTGATCGGTCCAGTACACTAGCGAGAGGTGAATTTTCAAAGATGCAAATATACAGGATGGTAAAAAATGATACCGTAGTCGCAAATTGTTAATATGTATGCTAGTAATAGATATTATACATTTGTACCACCGCCGTATAATGTGGAAACAACGGAATTGAAAAACGCAGTTAATTTCATGTAGGCAAATTATGTATAAATAAAACTTTTGATCGACTCTGTATAACGGCGAGAGATTATGTTAGGTGTACATAAATTTTGCTGTTTGAGGTTATGTGTCGGTATGATATGGCGCAATATCAGTAGATGTTATGCAATATAACCTAAATGTTGCGAAATCCAAAATGTCCATCGGACCAGATGTAAATAAAAATGCAATTGTTCCAATTGGGTCTAAACAAAAAACATTATTTGTAAACAAATTTCAAATAAAAGTAACTAGATATAAAAAATAATTAACCAGAGCCTACAAAAGTTTCTTGAATGATAACAAAATTACATCAGTTAACAATTTTGTTGAATTGTGACAAATGGAGGGCCGCAAAATATCCAATATGAAGGTTTAAAGAAGTATATGCTACAGTAGTTGTTGAAATAAGTATAGGCTACATGCAGCAGATGTTGAAGTCAGGGCCTGTCGTCGTCACGTGATTTTCAGAAAGTGTGTACACACTTGCATTTCAACACGATGATGGGATTTTAAATAAATTTTGTTGTTTGAGGTATGTTTCAGAATGACGCAATACTGGCAAATATTACTCAATAGATCTATTTCTTGCGAAATCCAAGATAATCACTGGTCCTGGTGTAAATAAATAGACATGTCATCGAGAGGTTTCTAAATAAAAACCACATGTTAAACAAAAAGCACGTGGTATGGTCCAAAGCCCCTGGTTAAGCCCCACCCAAAATATAAAAGTAACTATCTACTACCACTTCGATCAAAAGTAAGTGTCTAATAAATATACAAGAACCGTACAAAAAGTTTGAATAAAACACAAAATCACGTCATCTGACAGTCTTGTTGAAGTAAGACTGCTGTAGAATATTAAAATAAATCGGGAGAGGTCAATCGGGATTATGTGGATAAGTACGGCTAATAGGTATAAGTTGGTGTAATTGGGTTACGTGTGGATAATAGGGATAATCGTGGAAAAGTTGGAATAAGTAACGATAAGGGGAATAGCGGAAGGTAGGAGAAGGGGAATCCGGAGAAATATATTTATTATATCATCTAGAATATGAAGTAGATGCCGACCGCTGATTTTATCCCCTAGACCTTCTCGCAGTTGTCATTTGTGGGGTCTATTAAAAATAGTTGATTCTTTTTATGTACATTGTATACATGAAACATATTTTGAGTACACATTTTGACTGAGTACATAAGCACTGAGTACACATTTTCATCGCTCTGAGGGGACACTGACTGGCAGACTGTAGACTTTTCAACGTCTACTGTATGCAGCATCTACTGCATGTTATATCCGTATAAATACATAATTGAATCTAATTTGATGTTTATTTTAATTTTTTTCATACTATTATTTTCAAACCGCTCCTGTATATTCATGACACTGATTTTTTAATGTCATATTGTATAATAAACGAACTTTAGACGCAAATAACAGCATAACATGAAGTCATTTAAAAAAATTTCAAGCAATTTTTTTCAAAACCTCCTCTGAATACTTTTGGCACTATTATTTTCATATTAGCCTGTATAATACGAACTATAGACGCAAATACATGGCGAAACATGCAATCATTAAAAAAAATCAAGCTGGCCCTGTATATTCTTAGTACTATTATTTTTCATGCTCCCCTGTATAATAGAAAAATTATAAACGCGAATAGATAGCGGATAATGCATTCATTTTAATTTTTCAAGCTATTATTTTCAACCCCACTCTGTGTACACGTGTCACTATTATTTTTAATGCTGCCTGTATAATAGCAGAACTATAGACGCTAATAAATAGCATAAAACGCAGCCTATTAAAATTTTTTCCTTCTATTATTTTTCAACCCGCCCCTGTATACACGTGTCACTATTATTTTTAATGCTGGTTGTATAATAGCAGAACTATAGACGCTAATAAATAGCATAAAACAGCCTATTTTAATTTTTTCCTGCTCTTATTTTTCAACCTGCCCCTGTATACTCTGGAATTAAGACATTTTATTTTCCATTTTGCATGACTGCTGTCAAACTTTCAATTTTTTTATTTCCCGCCAATGACGTGCGGCCGCCATCTTGAATTTTACGCATAAGCTCCAACCTGTATATTTTACTGTCTCCTGTACTATTAACACCATCTGATGGCTATTTTTTCACTTCTTCCCTACACTTATTTCCTACACATACATTATACCAGACGCATTCAAAGTTAATTATAAAGTCAAAGTTAATTATTAATTATAATTATAAAGTTAATTCAAAGCATTCAAAGTTAAGTAAAAGATATATTCATGATATACTTACCTTACGACATTTTCATCTTTTATTTCACGAACCTGTATCTTTTACTCATCTACTACCATCACCCAAACGCTATTATAATCTTATACAATAAAATAGTTTAGCGATGTATGAAAACGCTTATGTACTAAACCGGTGGTGGTCGCCGGCTGTCGCTGCTGGCTACATCTCGGCTTGGCTGGTCGTCGGCTTGCTCGGCTCCTGTTGCTGGCACTTCCAGTTCATGAAATGAGCTAAAATATTCTATAACACGTCGGTATTTATAGGCGTGAGCCTTATTTTAGTTGCAGCACAGCAGTTTCCACATGAGTTGATATTTACATTTCAACTCATAAAGTGGTCTCTTACCAGTGCCGTGGTGTTACAATTTATTTAAAGTAATTAATTTATTCAGAGTAACGTGCTACGCTTAGTTACACTTAGTTTTTGTGTTATCCGGCAGGTGTCACTGCTGGTCTTGGTTTGTACTTATTTATACACCAGGTCCACATTTCGATGCTCAACATTGGTATCTCGGTTATTAGAAGACATACAGCTACGGTTAAATGGGGAATGTTTTGCGGAATTCAATACTCGAGACAAATCTCATTTCAAATTAATCCTAGCTGTTTTCGATTTTAAGATAATTTGAAAAAACAAAAATTTGTCGATTTCAATTTTCCTCAACTCGATTACACATAATGCGACCTCTTCTAAAGTTTTACAATATTCATACACTTTTGTAAGACAAATTTTTTTACGCAAACAGCTATTAGTACTATCTTTTCTATTTCATATGGCAGCCATATTGGATTTAGGCTAATAGGTTTTCATAATGGCACATAAATATTCAAATAAAGAAAAAGTTGATATTTTAGAAGTGTATTTTAAAGCAAATAGAAACTGTGAAAATGCTTCTACGAGTTACGAGTTACACTGAGCGTTTTCCAGAGAGAACACAACCACATAAGACAATTTTTAGAAAGATACTTAGCAATTTACTGAATTTTGGTAGTTTTGAACAACAGCGAGCTAATTATGATGCTAACGATACGCTGATGTACGTCGAAATAATATTTTGCAAAGTATTGGCAATAATCCCAGCTCATCAGTTCGTCGTGTGGCTTGGGAAACTAGAATTACAAAGTCCACTGAACACAAAACCTTGAGAAAAAACCAAATACATTTTTGGTTTTTCAGAGGTGTAACATTTTTTCAGAGAAAGGATGCTTTCAACTAACAAACCAGTAAAATGGCATGCGAGATCAGCAGACCCTTACCCCCCCCCCCTGACTTCTATTTATAGGGTACCACCAAATACGAAGTATTTAGTTTTGAACCGCCAGAAACTCTGGAAATTCAAAGAGTGCTGGATGTACTAAGATCATTAAACGGAAAACACTTCGCAGAGTTTGTTAGAATAAAGTGTCAAAAATGTGTGGAACAGAATGGTCGTCATATTGAACAATTTCTTTAAATGTATCTGAGCTTTTAGTACTTGTTTTTGACTTTTGGCTTTTATGTTGTTTTTACTGCTTTGAGTTTTTATAGTATTACTTTGGTCATCTTTCGCTTCCATTTCTTACTGATATTTCATTTCAAAGCCTACTACTTTTATATTAAAGATTAATTTATGTTTTTGTTAATATCTCCGCTATAAATAATTTATTTAGGTTATGTTATATATCGTTGAAAAGGTCTTTTTATAGACTACCTGACTAACTAAAAATACAATATGGCTGCCATATGAAAAACAATAGATAGTACTAGTAACTTGAAAACAAATGACAATGGCGTAAAAAAATTTGTGTTTCAAAAGTGTAAAACTTTAGAAAAGGTCGCATTACGTGTAATCGAGTTATTGAGGAAAATCGACAAATTTTTGTTTTTTCTAATTATCTTAAAATCGAAAAAAGCTAGGATTAATTTGAAATGAGATTTGCCACGCGGATTGAATTCTGCAAAACATTCCCCATTTAACCGTAGCTGTATGTCTTCTAATAACCGAGATACCAATGTTGAGCAACGAAATGTGGACACTATTCATACACTATTAATTTGTTTTCACTATTAATTTGTTTTCATGCATTTTGCTGGCTTGCAAGATAAGTAGAATGGAAGTTTCATGAGCATATGGTCGCTCGGTATATATTGATATAAATAATTAGAAATTTATGTAATCATTTGTGTCTTTGAAATTGGTTATTATTTCCTTGTCTATTTCCCTTTTATTTCGGCCATTTGTCCTTAATTGAATCCTAGATCTACCAACACACGTCGATATAATGACTGTCCACTTTTTCTTAAAGATTTTTGTTTTTGTCAAGTGTTTATTATTCCGTCTATACAGTTTTCTAATTGATAAAAATTTTGAACGATCTCTCAATGTTGCACAGAGGGCGCCCTCGTCAATTTCTGGAATCCCCGTGTTACAATCTTTCATCAGTTTATTAAACCGCTAAGTCTAGAATATAAATAAATTACTGTCAAATGATGATATTATGTTTTAGGTCGCATTGCAAAAAGACAGCGCATTGAGGGATAAACCCGAATATGTGGCATTTGCTTTGATTTTTATCCTATTTGGATTAGCAATTGTTGCTGCTTCACTTAACTTACTTGTTCTTCGATTTGTTACGATGAATACTGAAGACGAACGACGAGATGAAGCACAGGCAATGCAGGTAAATGCAGGTTTATATAGTATAAAAATCTAATCTTGTTAGATATGAGGTTCTCTCTGCATATACGATTACATTAAGCTAATACGTAACTTATTCAAAACCCTTTCCTATTTTATATTTAATACTTCAGTTGCTTCTATTTAATTTGTTCCTCTGTTTTACCCTTAAATTCCTTCTAAGGTTGACCAAAATTACAAGATTTTAACCCGTGCACCTCCGAAAACATCTTGTTTTGTTTTCGAGAGAAAGTCGCCTAGGTGACTACAACAGCTTTTCAGCATTTGGTTTTGGGGTTCAGTCAAAACATATGGGGTATACGCCTCACAGCCGGTGCCCACTAACACCTTTTGGGAGCCATTGCATATTCTATCGAAACCCTTTTGTGAGAATCAGCTCATTCAGAACGGCCAGATGTTATTGGACTTTTACCGAATAATTTTTATCACTATCACTTTATCATAGACAATGACTGTCATCTACCAGGTGCTCTTAACTTGCTTACTGATCGAACTCTCGCTCTCGTGCTAGCTTCTGACTCGGAATATTTGTCATTAATCTAGACAACGCGTTCCAAACTTCTTCTTTCTAGTCAATCCTATTGCCAACCCATCCGGGCAAAAGCCTTTGTTGCCACTGGTGCAGTACTCACAATGATGGGACACTGTACAACGATCGGAGACTAATATTAGGTATTCTCTTCCCAATATTAGGTAAAATTAGCTAATCCCAATATTAGGTAACCCTCCCTAGGCAGCGTTCGCCTGTAACGGCGCAGCATACAAAGCAGCAGTCTCCACAACACTGCAAAGAAGTCTGCGTTTAGGCGTACCAAGCCCACTAATGCGGGGTGTAAGCCTTGCAATCTTAATGCCAACTGTAATCACATTCACTGTAATTTATCAAACACTGCTTCCACATATTTTATTCTTTACTAAAATTGTCTCCGAGTATCCTAATATTTTGGTTGGATATTTTGGCTCTATGATTGCAATAGTTGCATT
Organism: Adranes taylori; assembly: GCA_009867245.2. Lineage (NCBI taxonomy): Eukaryota > Metazoa > Arthropoda > Insecta > Coleoptera > Staphylinidae > Adranes > Adranes taylori. The sequence continues at coordinate 10,951 of WYDF02023537.1, read as the reverse complement.
TAAATGTGACTCAAGCTCTTGTTCACTTCAGAAACTTGCAATAACCGCAACATCCAAAAAGATCTCAGTGATACTCCAGTGTAAGGAATGCTTAAACTGGATATTCTTCCATGTGAATACTCTTTCACGTTGAACCGAGCTGTTATTTGAGCATGTAAGATTTAAGCTAAATAAAGCACGATCAGGCAAGTTGCACTTTAAGGAGATGAACCATAGTTCTCTTAGGAAGATACTAAATCTTTTTAGATACTGGATATTTAAAATATAAAATTCAGTATCTAAAAGTATTTAAAAGTTAATTAATCCGACACTTATCCTTTTAGGCATTAGCTGGCGCCGTTCGATTAGAAGGTGACGTTATCACGGCGAACGGTTCCATACTGAGTGGCCACATTGGTCATCATTGTACAGAAACCACTTCATTAGATATCGAAGATGCGTCAGTGTGTTCTTGTCATTGCGGTTGTTGTACAGGCTGCGGCTGTTTTGGTGGACATAGTAGGCACAGGTAAGCATATCATTTTTATTTTAAAGTAATCCGTTCCCTAATAAACCATAGAATTGATCAAAGAGGAATGTGATTTTATACAATTTCTTACCTTTGAGATTTTGGTAAATTAGTTGGGCTCAACAAAAATGATCAATAAAAAAAAATTAAACAATAAAATCGTCGCTTCATTCTTTGGTATTACTGGATATATTATTACTGTAACATTAAAGGATCGTCGTAATAGTATTTTGCGAAAACAGAACACTATTCGCAAGACCGCCCCTTGTATAAGTATTAGGTCTGGAGCAAAACTAAATTTGGAGCCACCAACAAATAAAGTTGACAAAAACATTGGCAAACATTGTTTTTTAATCACCTTCATTATGACTACTTTTTTATCACTACGATTATGATCCGCTCAATGAACTCCGAAGAACACCCGACAAATCTTGAAAAAAAAACTGCAGAACATCAAGTGGGACGTATTGTAAAATCAGAACATATGTTGTTCCAAAAGAACTCCCAACGAAAATGTACACATCGGTGGCGTGGCATTAATGGTCCACAAGAGGATGAAACATCTCTTTGCTAAGACGAAAGCGATCTGGGACAGAGTTATTTATATAACACTCAAGATCAGCAGCAAATACAACATGCAGATAATACAAGCATATGCACCCACTCCTGCCTCGACAGAGGAAAATGAGAATTTACTTTATGAAGAGAGCGTAGCTACAAATAGACACTTGGATGGAAAGGAGCTTGATAGCTAAAAAGATCCGACCCACAATGTACGAGATGAAAGGGAAAAAGACGAATTGAACACCCAGGTCGATAAAAAGCTATGACTAACTGACGAGCTAGGGGGCCTAGAGCTAAATCTGCTATCGGCATAAATTACAAAAAATCATATAACACCCAAATGATCAAGGAATCCATAGAAAACAACTGCAATATGAGAGTCCTGCGCTACGGTCTATCAAAAGGGCAGATGATAATTCATAAGATGAAGAATAACCAAGGAGAGATTAATAGTCCAGAATATGGGATCCGACAAGGTAAAACCGATTAACGAGCCGGAACTGAAAGCACCGGTGAACCAACTGAAAAACTGCAAAACGCCTGTGGAGGATCGGATCATTAGCGAAATGGTTACAATCGAAGGAGAAACACTAGAAAATGCAATTCTGGTACTTTTGAATAAGTATCATCAGATAGACGAAATCCCGGATGCATGGCAAAACGCCGAGGTCATCCTGCTCTTCAAGAAAGGTGACCGTGCGAACATGGAGAACTACAGGCCCATAAGCCTGCTATCCATAATAAACCCACAAAAAAAACAAAAATTATGAACCCAAACGACATAAAGGTTGTTATCGATAATCACACCATCGGAAGAGTGGATGATTACATATATCTAGGGCATAATATCAAAATGCGGAAGGACAACCAATCAGCATAGATCACGAGACGTATCGGCTTAACTTGGGCAGCTTTGGTTACATCCTCCGAGTACCGAAGATTCCTATAAACCTCAAGAGAAAGGTATATAAGACGTGTGCCGTGCCCGTTTTAACAAACGGCCTCGAAACTACGACTCTCACGAACAGCAGCGCAAACCGACTTCGGGTCTGCCTACTAGCGAGCAATGTTGGGAATCAGTTTGCGACACCGAATACGGAACGAGGACTTCAGAAGGATAACGGGACTCATAGATGTGGTGGAATGAGTGGCAAGCTTGAAATGGCAGTGGGCGGCTCTTGTGGGGAGAGATAATCTTAAATGGACCAAGACCTTGATGCAAAGGAGACAATGGGAGTTAAAAAAGAGCAGACGTCGACCACAGATAATAGAGGCCATCCAGCGCCACGCGGGAAAAAACTGGATATTGACTGCACTGGAGAGAATGACGTGGAAACAAATGGAAGAATCCTATGTCCAGGAGTAGATGCTTACAGGCTGAAGAAGGCATACACAGTGTGTAACAAAACTTAAAATGCACCAGTAAAATCGTACGATGCACTTTTATAATTCTCATTATGATACTCCTAAATCGTTTTCGAAGTTTTTGTGTATTTCATTGAGTGGTGAAGCACCAAGCCCACATCAATGTTTCGTATGAATTCCGATTGCATAACTATAATCAACACGATATATGATTGTTATGGGTCTGTTTCTCCAAAAGTAACGTCTACAGGTATAGCTCAATATAATAGCAATCAGATAGTATGAAATACTTGCTCTCGTAGCACGTTTATACTAATATTCAGGGAAGAGTATTATATTTAATTAAGAATATAGATTGTATTACTTTTAAGCCGTATAACTATTTGTGAAATAGGTGTGTTCATTATTTCAAAAACTGCCTATAGACGTTACAAGGATTCAAATTGACTTAAAAACGAGCAGATAAGGGTAATTTAGGAATTTTCAAATTCATTTACTAAGCCAGGTGGTGTTACGAAGTTAAGCGTTGGTCTGATAATCACTACAATGATGCTATGTAAAAAGCAAAGGGTACTGAAGAAGGGTTATCACCAATGCCAGAAATACATTACCCTTACCTGGTCTTTTTTAACTCAATTTGAATCTCTTAAAAATAGGCGGTTTCCGAAATAACACACCTACTTCAAGAGTATTATAGTTTTATTTTTTTTCAGATTTTCCATGCGCCGCTCACCAATGCAATCCCGCCACCTACTGCCAGTGTTGCCAATGCACGAATTGCACCTGCCTCAGGGTCCGCTAATACCAACACCGGCGATTTATCCAAACCATCGTGCCTCCATATGATTAACGGCCCTCACTTATGATCCATCTTATATTATTGTCGATGACAACCCCATCTTCATTATTAGATATGCAATCCTAGATTTAAAACAGACACTATTACGATTAAATTATTTTCTACGAGTTAACAGTAGACATTTCAGCGATGAATTATTATGTATAAAAAAATCGTGTTCGATCTGATATACTATCGCGCGCTTGTGATATAAATTTTTATTAAGTATAAAAACATGTTCCAATAGTAATAAGTGAATTTTGTGTAGTTTAGTGAACCGTGCTAATTAAATAAAGTTACCAGTGCGAACTTATATTCTGAATTAACTTCAAGATAATATTCTGACCCAAATCTGGCCCAAATAAGAATTTCTCCATGCTGTGTTATAATAATGTGGAATTTGCTTTTCATGTGTATTAAAAACAAAATGATATGCAGATTTACATTGGTAATCCTAGTCACAATATTATTATCACTTTAATAAAAAGTTTGTGGAATGTATTGTTGAAATAACCATTCAGCGATATAATATATTTATTGTTTTATTTTTAAACAGGTACAAAACGTACTCCAGCCAAAAGATTATAATATAGCATGATATACAGATCAATAATTTGATCATGCATAAAATTATAGACTAGCAAATGAACTATATTACTGATTACCGGGCGCCTTTGTTTGAACTAGAATACTTAAATGTTTCATGCCGTACTTAGAAGAGGATTAAGGAAATAAATCCCCCCTTCGAAATTTCAAAATTAGTGCATCATTGTCATGCCTAGATTGAAATTCAACTGTTTTATTTTTCGAAATTTTTTTATAGATTGTTTAACATTCTATAGTTTATTTGTCAATTATTCTGTAAAAGAACTAATTACAAAGTGTCCGTTATAAATCTGTATATCATTTACCTATATAAAGGCGGATAGGCGGGCGATCGAAATTTAAACAATCGTAAAATAAGATGTGAATTTAATAAGCTTTAATATCTTTCTAAAAAATCTTGTAGTAATATTTTAACCCGATCACAAGCAATTATGCCCTATCTCATATACATTCTGTCAACAATAAGTACCTGGAATAGGGTTTAGCTCCTTCAGCGAATTTTCTTTCATGTAATTTTAGTTTTGCCAATAGTGATAATGTTAGTTTTGTAAATAGAGCCATATCAGGCGACTAACGGAGGTGGATTACACATTCGTTGAATTTTTCGTCAAAAGTGGTACAAAATCTGTGAATTGTTCTTTCCCTGTCCGGGTCTTTTGCAATGAATATTTTATTGACTGTTTATCCTCTGCTACGAATTCTGAATCCACGCCACGCTAGCCGAAAGAGACAGTCAGGATTACCTGGATTTTTAAGCGACTCTGTCGTGATTTCTTTAATTCAAACTCGTTTTTCCGTCTCAATTCAGCAGCTTATTGACTTGTTTGCATCTCAAATCCACGTCTCGTGCTGGTTTTCCTGTCTCTCATGTTGGGCCCCAAAATATGTAATTGGAATAGGATTTATCATAAATTAATGGTGATAATCGCGGTCGATATTTTTGGCGAGCCGTTTTCGTTTGATGTAGTGATATAGACTCGTCGGCTCGTTGGTACATTGATCGTGGCTTCTGCCCTTGTCGACCTTCTCCAGGATGTTCGAAGAGACCTGTATGATCTGTAGCGTAATACTTAGTTTTAAAATGTAGATGTCTATGATGATTTTTGATTTACAAGTTTTAAATAAAATAAGTGAGTTGTTTTATTGGAGCTTACTAGAACAAACCTTTCTGTATACTGCAACTATGCTCGCTGTCAAAAGTTAGGTTTGAACGTTCAAAGAGAATTATACTGATTGGAACGTGCGTAAGAGCACTAGAAGACAATCAGACAAAGCTCTAAATGCATCTCATTGAAGCTGGCTTGGGATTGCCCTTTTATTGGAAATCAGAGACTTTTGGTGTCGTTCTCCGCCGGCGGTAACTAGGCAGGCCCTAGACGAAATTTCTGTTCAAATCTTTAAGAAGGGAAAATTTTCCTCGAATAAAAAGCGTCCTTTCATACGTTACGAATCTATAAAAACAATATCGCATAATTTCTCTGTCAAGATTCTATGATAGGCAGCTATCCAATCATGTTTTACGAGCAACCGAACCAAGAACTGCGACCCTCTTCTACTAGACACCAATCAACCAAGGGAATGGTGGCGGCAGCTTTTACGTGGAAAGCATTCAAAACGGCCTACGCTCCTTTCAAACAATAGAAAAATCTGGTTAGGCGAAGGTAACGCCCTCAAAGATCACAAAACTCATTACGAGTTGTTCGTTGAAAATACGATAGTATTGAAATCTCGACCAGACGAGTCACGCGAAGTTCAATAAACTCATTAAAAGTTGTTTGTTCGAAATCGGAGATCTTGATATGTTCGTCCAGACAGGGCCAATGAACGCATAATTGAACAAACTCATTAAGAGTTCTTTACTTCAAATTGGATATTATCAAAGCGAAATCCTCGAATACATAGAGAAAAAAGCCCGCGAAGACCAAGGTGCCGTAAAAGAAAACAAAACAACATCTCTCTCTCTCTCTCTCTCTCTCTATGTGCAAGTTGATCTATCGTGACATGGCTTTGTGCAGTCGGCTCTATCTCTCTCCTCCCCCTGGGTGCAATGTGGTGCGAACGCTACTTGGCTCTCTGCAATGGCTCTAACTTTTTCTCCTCCCTCTGTGAACGCCGTTCGGCTAACGGCAGTGGTCGACCTCTCTATACACAAAGTTCAATGACTTCTTGCGAAATCATCTGGAGATAAAGCATCGCAACTCTTTTTGTCGTTTAAATTATAATTTATCAATTTTTGATATAACTATCGATTTATTTGTTTGATGGTCTAATCAATAATTGGATGATGATTATTTATTTGATGCTTGTTTTATATCATTTATCGACCTTGCGAGACTATGTACAATACGCCGATAACAACGTTTAAAATTCACTAACGTAAGCAAATTGTTAGATTGCAAATTGGTCTCTTGTTGCACATCGAACTAGACCTAGTGCTCCGATATTACAGCAGAGAAGAAATTAAAGATTATTTCCAACGAGCTTTTTAAGTGAGATATTCCGGATACTTATTTGACAGAATGTAGTTCTAACTTATCCATAAAATCAAATCAACATGTTTCATGTTTTCGGAAAATAACTAGAAAGTTTCTACTTCGCTCATGTTTTGAGTATTTTTTTTAATAATTTATTTATGCAATCACAAATTAGACAGAAAAAATGTAAATCGTTTGAGACCATTTACAATTCAAAAGTAATGTAAAATGTCTTTTGAAACACATATTTCAGATATATAAAGCGAATTGTAAGGTAGGTAACTTACATCAAAGTGATGCAAAACAAAGCTCTGAAACAAAAGTAAAACAATCTGATAAGCAATATCTCAAAGACGCACGGTTTAGTACATAATTTTAAAAAGAAGTTTACGGTGGGTAACCATGTTGTCAAAGCATGTTGAGAGTTTGAAGTACAATGTATTTCTATTATCCGAGTTGAATATGATAATATATTTATAAATCACTTTGGATGTCAAATTTCAACCATATTCGAAGCATACCTATACAATCGTGTTCAAAACCCAGTGTCAGTTGGATGTTAAGCCTAGTTCTACGGTTAGGTAGATATCTGAGGGTTTCTGTCTAATTTTGATCAAAACTTAGGTAGTTTTAGCCTAAGTTTTGAACAAAATTAGGCAATTTTGCCACAGACAAAAGTTGTGTTTTTCACGCTTAAGTGAACTGATCTGCTCTTTAAGTAATCTGATCTCTAAACATATTTTTAAAAGCACAGATTTAGTCTGGAGCTACCCAAGACCAACTCTACTAGCTGGAAAAAAAAACACGAAAGTTGCGGAAAGCGAACTATAAACTCATATATTTTATTAAATAAGACAACAATTATTAAATGGAAAAATTGTACGTACACTATATAGTGCAAAGTTTCTATTTAGTATATTCTAGTCAATTCATTATAGAAATATACATTATTGAAAGAATTAATATTTAAAACATTTGCAAAAAAAACTATATTCTAAATTAAAAAAAGAAACTTAAAACGATGAGATTTATTAAATGATTTTAAAATTGGGATCAATTAGTACCACTAAATGCCAAATGTATGTAGCATTAATCGAAATATTTTATTACTTATAAACCGTACCTATTCAATTGATTTTATTAAATAACAAATTTATTTGTGTTGAATTATTTTGCTAGAAAATAGCCTACTTATTTTTTTATCATTTATTGTTTATATCGTGAAAATTTTTATTATTATTGTCATGCATTTCAAATTTAACTTAAAATCTGTGTAATGAAATGTCGAATACCCAAGTATAATTAATGTACGTATTATTACTTGTGCATTTTCAATAATTATAATTATTAGTGAACAAAATGGCTAAAGAAAAAAAAATAAGTTGAATATTTAGTTCATGAACATAATAATTAATAAAACTATCAAAATAACAAAGATAAAACTTCTATGAGGGCGACATTTTTAACCAACATTAACAAATTGTTGACGTAAACAATGCGAACGAAATAAGCCAATTAGTATTTCGTTAATAACAAACGAGAAAATTGAGAAAAAAGATACATATTTTTATTCGGAAGTTTTTAAACCAATTATCAAGAACAAAGAACATTACATTCGCATTTTATAATAGATGATGTCTAAACTTTACGTACGCTTCTTAAACTTTCGTTCATTATTACTCTTTGTCACGTTAAAGGAAATTCAACCTAAGTTGTGCTTTAAATAGGAAACTAGTCTATACCAGGTTGCGCAAATATGTAAAGATTATTAGTTAAAAAGTATATAGCTCATTAAGTTAAAACTATTATACTTTTTTCTTGTTTATTCAATAAGCTTTGTTTTAAATTAAAAACGGATTTCCTTTGATAGTTAGTAAAGTAAAAAATGCATGAATAATGTGAAAGTTCACCAAAATTATTTTTTTTGCATTTATTGATGTCAGCTAATCTAATTTCAATTAAAAAAAAATAAGGCATTAATATTTAAAATATGTACAGACCTGTAACAATTGTATATAAAACAAATTATATTGCTATTAAAAATCATATAAGACTAATCACCAATTAATATAAGTGGTTCTACCAGTATAACATTTACCAGTGCATTGATATTTCTGATATTAACTTTAGATCATATTTTCGCTCTTGTCTAATGTTCAAAATGAGTACTAAACAGGGACAAGAATTATAGTTACCTATGTGTTGTACTAGGTCATTATTAATTCAAACTATCTCGAAAGCACATCCTATTCCTAACAAATAATTTTAATAGGTACAGAAAAGTCAAAATGTTTAATATATATTTTCAAAATAAAATTTCGATAAATTGTAATAAATAATACATATAACTGATTATTCAAAGAATAATGATAAAAGTGTTAAATTTTTAGAACACGATTTTTTCAGTATAATTTTAGTCAAACGGCGATTTTGATATTATACTTTTCCTTAAATTCTTGTTACTCGAATAAATAATTTTCCTCGCCGAGAAATTCATTTGTCCTTTTTTAGTACTTACAAATGTATTTCGAAATTAATTTCAACACAGTAAAATATTCAATTGATTTTGTAGATCATTAAAATTGTAAATAAGTAAAAATCGGTTTTATTTATATTAAATGTAATAAATAAAATGATTATGCGAGAAATAAGATTTTATTTTAATTGGGATTATGTAAATACTCCTATTAAATTTTGTCACAGAAGCAGAAATTTTATCAAACCGAAAGTATCGAATTCGAAGCAATAGTTTTAATAAAATTATTAAAATGGCTAATTCATTTGTTGTAGCTAATTTTTCGTTAAATGCCAATATGTATTAAACTTTCACGGAATATATGCACATGTGAGAAAATTTAGCATTCTAATGATGCTAGAAAACAAAATTTAACGCCACAAACTTTTCCTCTCAACGCTAGGAATTTCTAAAAAGAAACGCAGTATAAAGTAGGGACTCGGGCGCCCTCCCTTAAATGCTCTGCCAAAGAAACAAAAGTACCACATACAAGAGTCAAATCTCGCCAAAGTATTATTCCAAGCAAACCCACAGCAAGAACAAATACTAAAATCACTCTCGAAGTTTCTCAAATATCCAAAAAACAACATTGATCTTTAATAGCCAAAATTTTCGCAAGTGATGCTTGTTAGATTGAATGGAATCAGTTTATAGAAAACTTATTTTTATAGTAAAAAATAAACATCATGCCCATTAAAATGCTTATAACTAAAGCACGGAATATATGCAAAATACATATTTTGCTTAATATTGATTTTTTATTTATTTTTTTCATATATTTAGATAGTGCATATTTCTCTTGTTATTTGTACTATACACTCGCAAAAACATCAAAACAGACCATGCGTCTTAGTATTTTGACAAACTATGTATTTGAATAATAGGACAATAAATCTAAATTACCTAACGAACCCTTAAACACGATGGTGTGGAAAACCTAAGCGTCTTAAAATAGATTCGATGATTTTAAACAATGTCCTAGTAAAAAATGAGGGATTTAATACTCTAAAGAAATGTGTCTAAAATGTTCACTGGGGACTTTGACGAGAATAGTTATTATAGATAGGTATAAGTAGTATATTTTAAAAATATTTTTATATATACAGTGGGTCCGACATATGATCAAATGCATCAAAGTTATGTTTTTTTACATGGATCTTCCTATATATTTTTACATAATTTTGTGTACAGTTAGTTTCTAAACATATTCTTTGGGAAACCTTTTTTTGTAAAATGCGCTGTTGCCAAGTTATTGCCATAAATAAATTTTTTGAGAGACTGCAATTATTATAAATACTTTACTTTTCGAAATTTGTACATATGAAGTACTAGAGAGTATAAACGTCTACTTATTTTTCTGTTTAAATGGTTTTGATACTTTTTGTCAAATTAGAAATAAATAGCATTTAATTTTCAATTTTTCAAATGCAATTTTCTGTGTAATTTTAAATAGGACAACCTATAGGTTTTTATACCATGAGGTAGAATATAAAAATACCTTTATTATAATATTATGCATATGTGCATACCTAAATCTAATAGTTTTGAATAAAAAACGTGTTGAACATAAAATAATCAAAATATCATATTATTTCTGAATATCCAAGTTGCCATGATTCTTTACAGCTGTTAAGTGATTCAATTTGTTTCAGCATATTTATTGTAACATTTTTCTGGTGTACTAAAATTTTCTAAAAGTTTTAAGAATTTATTAGTTGCTCTAAAAATGTGTCTGACAAAATGAGAGCAAATTAATATGATTTTTATTATTGTCGAAGCTTTAATAGCTGCGAGATTATTCGCGGCGAAATATCCCAACTTAAGACATCCTGAGGCAAAAAACTTTAAGCGTGTTTGGCAGCAATTTAAGACAAATGGAAGTGTTTTAGAGGACAAAAAGAAGAGAACCCGAATTATTTCAAACAAGGATATGGAGTTGGATGTATTATTAAGTGTACAAGAAAATCCGAAGATAAGCACACGTCGTATTGGTAAAAATTTAGTTATTTCAAAAGATTCGGTAAATAGAATATTGAAAAACAACAAATACCATCCGTATCACATGATATTACATCAGGAAA
>WYDF02023526.1:2972-13094 GCA_009867245.2 Adranes taylori | reverse complement strand
TGTGTTATTACTATAAAATAAGTCATAAAAGGTATAACATATTTTCGAAAAACGAACGAACTTTAGCAACAAATTTTTACATACCGATATTGGAAATTATCGAATTTCAAATTCCAATTTTTGAATTCTGAATATGAAATAGACATTTTTATAGATAAGTATTAAAGACTAAAGATCTATTCCATGAAATAAAAATATTACTAATGATCTTAATCATAATTGTGGAACCTATGCATGAAACTCAAAATGAGATTGTTCCAAAATTAGAATGTACGCCAAAAGTAGTAAGGATTGGCCGACTCTAGACCAGTTGAGGGCAAAATAAAGCAGCATCCTTCCTCTTGGCGAACAATTTTAGTGAATGTTGTGTGTGAAATCCCTACACGTTGTTACTTTTTGTATAAACTGGAGGATGCGTTGAGCTTTAGTGAGCTAAAATGCAGGTCGATGATGATCAACAGCAAGGCTGCTCTTGTATTAAGTTAAATTTTTATACTTGGTTGCATATCTATGTATGTTATTGGTTGCGCAAATTTGCAGATTTTTGCATTGTTATCTATATATTGCGCTGTAAATTCTATGAGAGACGGAGTTAAATAGCTGTATTCATTAATTTTAGTAATTATTATAATAATAATACATACGTACATACAGATGTTGGCCGTATTAATAGGAATGTAAATAAACGCGGTAGCAGTATTAAGAAGTAAATGAATAAAGTTTCTGAGATTAATGAAACTTTGTGTTATTTATAGTTTGGCTCGATTGCATACAGCGTAAAATAGAAATTAAGTATTAATAAGAATGAAAAATACAGATGGTGGCCGTTTGTGCTAATAAATACAATAAACAATTTGTAAATATTTTTAAAGCTAGATTTTGTAGCCAAAGGTATTGAAACTAAAGGCAAAGAATATAAAGAAGCGAAACTTGACAAATTTCCTATATAAAATTTATTTGCAAGATGATTGACTTTGGTATTTAATTTGGTTGTAACTTTTAAATGCTTGGATTCTTTGCTGGTAGAGGCAGACTTTGCCAATGTATTTAAAAATAAAACTATTATCTGAAATTTGTTGTAGTAATAATTCTTAAATATACTTTACACGCATTGTTTACTTTTGTTTAAGATTATACAATAAAACTGTAACTGTTATATTACTGTAACTGTTATACTGTAACTGTTATATTACAGTGTAAAATATATAACACATTTTGCTCATATATAACAATAAGTGCAAGAGCTTAGTTAATATACAATATTTATGTATATAAGTATTTTTATTTTACTCATTTTTGTTAAAAAAGTATAATACTAGAAAAGGTAAAGGACAAGTTATATATTCACACTAATAAAAACGGGACTAGAGTATATTCTTCGTTGAGTTTAAAGTTTACAATATGAGAAATTGATGAAAAAATATGAAAATTTCTTAGAAAATTATTTAATAACTGCAAAAGATTATATATTAACTAAATAAATTAAAACGAGTTTCAACATTACATTAAAATTATAATTTTTAAAATTTTAAACAATTTATAAATTACACTGATGCTTACATTATAAATTAATAAATTACACTATAATACTTACACTGATGAGTTTCATGGAAATCTATAGAATTTTATAAATTTTTCTTCTTTCATATAAAAGCGATTCATGCAATTTGTTACGCGCAAGACACTCCACCTTTTCGTCTTACAACTTTTTTAGAGTCATTCATAATTTATTTAAAGCTAACGAATCTTTAGTTTATGTAAAATTCAACACCTCAACTTTAACAAAATAAAACTCAAACTTCAACAAATATGTTATAACTAACAACGAAGAAGTAAATTAAAAATCCTCTAGCATGTGCGTACTTTCGAAAATTATAAGTAATTTTCAATTAAAGTGGAGTTTTTGAACACAATTATGTTTAATTTATTTCATTAACTTGGCTCCAACTCTGGAACAACTTTTCTTATTTCAAGAATAATTTTCCTCAAACATAAATAAAATTTCAGTCTAATAAAGAAAATAGTCATAATATTATTCAAACCAATAATAATACAAAATAAGAATTTGTTCACTTACCAGCATTATATTATTTGTTTAAAATATCCATTACACAATAAACAATAAATATGAAGCACAATGATCTGTATAATATCTAGCAAGCTCGCAATATCGCATAAATGTTTCTGATAATATACAGATGACAGTTGCGTGAGATATTTTATCACGTGTCAGTATATTCTAGTACTGGTCGTTCTGTACATGTGCTTTTGCAAAGCAAAATATCTATTGATTAAAGCATCAGCTGAAATAGGCATGTTTCTAGGACATCTAATTTGTATGTAACTCTTTATTTCATTCTGATTTCGTTTCTTTTTCTAGACGTTCACCTTATGTTATTATGTACTAAAGGCGTTTGAACCTAATATTATATTGAATAGTATATTTATTTATTTTTTATTTGGGGATGCAGGCATTCGCTCTCTGTGGTAGTGGGGGTAGAGGTGGTTAAGCCTGTAAACTCCTTGGGGTCTGCGTGGGGCTCTGCTCCAGGCTATTCGGAATCTGCTGTGGTCCGTAGCCCTGCCCTGCAATGGATCTCTTTTTTAAAGTTACGTAAATAGATATTACCAGTATTTAAAATGATGTAGAGGGGTGTAAATAAAATGGTTTTACATATAAAATAAAATGGTTTGATTTTATAATAATAATAAATATATTATAAATTCAAGCAAAAAAACCATTTTATAATTTTTATTAATTAAAAACCAAATGTCATTTTAATAATTTACTTTTTATTTATGTTCCTATATCTATAAAATTATCACCATTTATTCAACAGTTCTCTAAATTTCCGGAAGATGGCGTCCTTTAATATTGACAATTAACAGTGACGTAATCCGAACCTAAACTGAAATTTTCGACCAACATATGTGACGTCAACACCAACAACCATGATTAAAACTCTACATTTATCAAATTCTGTTTTAATATATATTATAGTTGTAATAATATCAATTTCCAGATATAATAAAATAGAAAATATTTACTTGTATTACTTGTATATTATCTAACATTGTGACGGCATTATTATTGGTTGCAAATTTAATGTAGCTGACTATGGAATATATTTTACGTATTACAGAATAGGACTCTTTTATGGTCGTATGCCAATTTCTTTAAAATTTTCTCATTTTGAAATGCTGGTGTGCCGTGATGAGGCAGTGTTGCGTATTTCGTAAGTTCAATGTAAAAACTTGCCACGAGGAAGAGAGGTCATTTTAGATTACTCTTATGCTACCTTCTTATGAGAAAGTTTGGATAGAAGGATTGGCTACGATACTGCTGACAGACACTTACACCTTCCGCGTGCCAGTTGTGGTATGTGTTCGCCATTCTTCTTATATGTCATATCCAGTGAAGTTAAACAGTAAAAACTCAACAATTATAAGGAAAAAATGAACAATAATATCATGTAGAAAATGTTTAGAAGATAATTCTTAGACAAATTGGGGCATGATAAATTTCTATTTAAAGAGCTTATTTGATACGTATGCTTTGATCTTGAAATAATTATTATTGCTGTACCAACAGACATAGCAAATTTTAAAATATAATATATTATTAAATATTAGTGTCATTGAAAACTGATACTAAGAGTCACGTCTGTGAATTAATATACAAAGCTAATAAGATACTCCATTGATTTATACATTTCCTTGCGTATTGTCTTATAATTTATAAAATATCTCTATGATACATAAATAATTAAATATTAATTTTTAAATTACTATGATTAATAGAAAATGAATAAAATATTGTTTTTCAATTTTCTGTCCTCTTCTATCGTGGGATGCTGCTGACCATGTTCAACTTGAATGAACAAACAATGATAGTTCCAGAAATCGGGCTACAAATTTTGAACAAAAGTGCATAACTAAGGGTTGCAGTGTTCTTTGTATTTTTCACCCAACAATAGAGTAAAATTTACCGTTATGCTGCTGTGAACGAAGACTAAAATCCTCTTAATGAATGAGCCTAAGACAATGTAATTAAACCAATATGAGTCAATGAATATAAAACATATGATGAAAACCCACTCATCAGACATCAATTGACATATCATTTACTCTAATGCTTCATCAACAAACATTTCAAACTCTTAGTGCAAATATTGAATTTATAAAAAATTTAAAACGAAGGATTTTTGTCATCCTAAACGTAGACAATAAATCTTTTGTTATTCTGCGAAAATCTCGTGTACCTGTTTTTATTCAAATCGAACCAATCGTTTAAACGAACAATCATAAAAAAATT
This sequence comes from Adranes taylori, assembly GCA_009867245.2. Taxonomy (NCBI): domain Eukaryota; kingdom Metazoa; phylum Arthropoda; class Insecta; order Coleoptera; family Staphylinidae; genus Adranes; species Adranes taylori. Next base: position 8,779 of record WYDF02023526.1, on the reverse strand, counting down.
ACAAGGAAATTGCAATCAATATCATAAGGCGGCGAAGGCATTGTTAGAGAAACAGGAAGTAATATTGAACTTGCCCTAGATCATAAAATTAGTATATTTGATACCAACAAATTCCCAAATCTCGTTTTGATTGGTTAAATCTAACAATTTTATAGTGACTGTATTTAATTGTTAATTTTATGTTAAACTATTTAAAATGGATGTATATGAAATTTATTACTCGAAGCGTGTCTGTGAGACTGAATGGTTTATTACTGCAAGTTATTTTGGATTTTTAATATAATGAACTATTTTTCTACATATATATATATATATATATATATATATATATATTATATATAAATTGTATTACAATATTATAAGATATAAGACACAAACCAAGAACCTGAACATAGTCCTAGGATGAATAGATCTTTACTCACCAACAATACTTTAGTGCACTCTATGAAAATGGCCTGTTATTGTTGTAAATTATAAAAGCTATACCAAATAACATTAAAGATGTTTTGCGACTAAATATACTTAAAAAGAAATTGAAAACATTGCTCGTATAATGCTGTCCATATTCATTTTATGAATACTTTCACTTTCTTAAAAACTGTAAAAGTATGCATACTTAAAATGATCCATAAAAATATATATGAAATTATTATATAAATTGTTTTATATATTGTATTATTTTATTATTGTGATATTTTACTACTGCATTCAGAATACATTAAAAATTATTAGCAATATCTTACGCTGCGTTTGTTTACTATTATTGTTTAATTTTTACTTGTTTTTTAGGTTTTTATGATCTGAATGTCTCACGTAAATGATTGTATAATGTACTTGTATTATTTATCCTATTTCCTATTTCCAATACTTAAACAGACTCTCACTATAAATTAAAAAAATGTTTCAAATTTATAATCAAATACTAAGCGAATTAACCTGAAAACGGGCCTGAACTTGAGTCAATAACATAGTATACGGGGTATGATCAAATTATACGCGGAATATTAGTTTTTCTTGAACAGTATTTATTTATTCTTCAATGGTAACATTATCCCCCATTGACATAATACACTTTTACACTTTTTACACATAATACACTTTTTTTCAACTCTTCGAAGTAAGTCTGACATTCAATTTTCGATATGGCGTTTAATTGCTTTAGCGATTCTGCCTTTAGCTCATGAATATTTATATTGCTCTTGTTTATCTCAGTATTTTATGCTTCATTTTGTATTGCATACGTGTTAGTATTAGAGTTATGATTATTATGCCTTTTGGAAACATGCTTATTATTTAAGAATTTTGGTTCATTAGTGCAACCCTTCCAATATCAGTAGTTGGCTTAGTGTGAATCCGAATTTTTTATGGCAAACATAATGACAGCTTCTTGCGATTGCAAGGCTTTGTCGTTATTTTGACTGGTTTCTGATGATTTCCGACCTTCTTCTAGTAATTTTCTGACCATGTTTATAAGAATTTCAATTTTCTTATTTTGTTCCTATGTGATATAAGTAAGACATTTCATAATTTCTCCTGATCATATTTCCATAATGTTTTTATAGTTAACTTTACTTCCCTCAATTAAGCCTCTTGCAAAATCTGCCAAATCGTCTGAATTATTTGAACTATTTGTCCAATTATCATTAAAAATAGTTGCTTCAGGTCTGTTCTAACCTCACTTTTATAACAACTTTATAGTTCCACACTCATATTCACACATTTTATGTGAGATTTGGTTTTATATTTAGCACAAACACTTTCGTCGTATTTTGTAATGTCACATACACTAGACGCCATAATGTATATTTATCTGACAATGAAGATTTATCTTGTCAAATTTAATCATGATTCTTTGACGTTGTGCACAATTTTTTTTAGCTTCATAATGGGCCTAGGTCCCGAATACGATCGCTAAAAGTGTAATTAAGATAAATGTGGATGAATATGACATGTTGTTTGATATTTCTGTTTATTGGAGTTACAAACCACAAATGCATAAATAAAAGGAACAAACCACTATAGGTGGAAACTACTGAACTCTGTATGTAGGTGAAATGTTCTCTGGAATGTGTGTCCAATTTCTTGTCTGCAAACGACGTTGCATTTCGCTATTTAAAGGACACGCTATTAAAGGATAATTTGGCAACGACACTTGAATATTGACAAAACGTCTTTTATGATCTTTTTTATTTTCGTCAAAAGAAAAAAGTCGCAGGCTACCATGAAATATGAGTAGGTGCATTTTGTGGTGGAATTGACAGTAGCTGTCTCGCCAGAAATTCGGACGTTTTCTTTGAATTGCTTTTCACGGTAACGGCGTAAAACTTCTAGATAGTACTCTTTCTTGACCATTGGATCTGGTGGTAAGAACTCATAGTACACTATGTAATTAATGTCGAAGAAAACTGAGTATAAACTTCACATTGAAGCCAAGAGCGTTTTTCGGATCTTGAAAACCTGTCATTGGGATGATTGGGTCTTAGATTTGATGTCATATCTATACACCCATGTTTCTTCACCAGTTATGATTTGTTTGAGCCGTTCTGAATTGTCGTTGATTTCATTAAGCAGCTCCTAATCAGCGTCAATTCGACACTGTTTTTGATCGAAATTCAACAATTTGAGAACAAATTTTGCTCCCACTTGTCACATACTTAAAAGATTTGAAATAATAACTTAGCATAAGCTAAATGAAATGCCAACATTTTCAGCAACTTCTTTGATAGTGATACGGCGGTTGTCCATAACAATATTCTCCACCTTTGCGATGTTATTATCAGTTATTGATGTGTTAGGACTCCCAAAACGCTCGTTATCCTGAACATCCCTACGGGTGTCTTGGAAACGCTTGTACCACTTATAAATGCTTGTTTTATTTATAGTAGAATTACTAAAAGCAACATTTAACATATCGAGTACTATTCTGCACTTTATTTTATTCTTAATGCAAATTTTTTGTTCAATTTTTTCACGAGTGAAAAATTGCCGTGACACCAAAAAACAAGTTACCTTATTCATAGAGCCACCAACAAACTAACTTACTAATATGGCCGCAATTATTAGCATACGTTTGGGGAAATATCTACCTACAGAACACATAAAAATTTGAGTTGGATTTCTACAATCAGCAAAATTTAAAAATTCCGTATATTATTTGATCATATCAAAATAAAAAATTTTAAATCTAAAATTTCCTATTGGTTAATTTTCAAACGTCAAAAATACAGTTCTGTCTAATTGCAAGAATTTTTACTTGAAGCCCACGCTTATGATATATTATTTGTTTATCATCTTTAATTCTTTACTATTGTGCTTACAATCATTAATAAGTGGCATACGAGAGATGTCTTCTTAATTTTGCATATAGCTTTAATACAAATCAATAGTCCCTTATTGTATTTCAAAGTACTTGAGATCATTATCGATGCACTTTTGCATTCGCTCAAACCAATTGTTAAAGCACATACTCCATTCTTCAACGGGTATGTCCGAAATAATCATTTGAAATGCATCGACTGCATTTTCAGGTAATTTAAATCGTTGACCATGCAGTACATTCTTAATGGCGGGAAATGTAAAAAAAATCGATGGGACTTTAGTTGGGGCTGTACGAGGGATGATCAAGCAATTCGATGTTTTGTTGCTTCAAAAACTCAAATGTTTGTCGAGCAGTTTGAACACTCGCATTGCCATAGTAAAAGATAATCCGACGCAGTGGATTTTTTTGTCGCAACTCAGAAATTATTTCTGACAAACAAACGGTTTTTTGCCAATCATCAATTACGGTCTTTCGATTATGTAAAGGAATTGTAGCCACTTGTCCGGATTTTGATACAAAAATTGCGACCATCTTTTTCGGGAACGGATGATTTTGGTTGGGTTCTCCTCATCTTGAAACAACCGAACAGTAGATTGACGTTTATTCTCGGGTTTAAAAAAGAATAAATCCGAGACTTGTCCCACTGGCGAAACATTTTTGTAGCGGCCTCTCTTGAAACGATTCAAAATGAGTTTTTCAGCACCAACAGCACGAGCCACCAATTGTCCCTCGACCAACAGACACGGGATTCAATGAGAAACTAATTTTTTCATGCTCATGTAAAATTTTTTGGATTGAGGTCCTAGAAATGCCCAAGGAACTCTCAGTTTCCCGGTAAGTTACATGACGATCTTTAGTAATCATCTCGCGCACAGCATTAACATTTTTTTGGGTGACAGCTGATTTTGGTGGACCTGGCTTAGGATCATCGCTGCGATTTGTGCGTCCACGTTTGTATTCAGAATTCAGAGAAATTGTCGATTGATGTGGCGCTTCATTGCAGGAAAAAACAGCAATCAACTCGACAAGGCATTGTTGTTGCGATAAACCTCTTCTCTCGATTCAATTCCATGTTTCTGAATGCCTTAATAACTTTAAAAATTCTCTGGGACTAAACCACTTGTATTTTGACGAAATTTTCAACACGTGCCAACATAGTGTTGAGGTTAATTTCGGTGTTGAGGTTAAATTTACAAATTGTGGAAATTATATCTCATTATTTTAAAACTGTATCCATTTAATAAATTTTAATGTGCAGCCGTCATTTAATTTACGACAAATAACATGTTTTATATAAAATTATTTTTTATGTAATATTATAAGAAATAGTGAACGAAGCAAAAAAGGCATTGAAATCGTAAAAATAAATGTGATTTTAATAACATAAACTTCTTTCGTAATAGATAATTTCGGTTATCATTATAATAAAAAAAAATTAATAGGATTATGTAATGAGAGTAATTTTTTTAGAAGAATTATTTTCTCATTTGTTATTTAGTTTCTGTGCGTTGATTAAAATTTAAAAATAGAAGCGCAATTAAAGTAAATTTGATGCAATTTCAACAACAACAAAATATTTGATATTAATTATATATGTTGTGTTGTCCGCAGTCTGTTTAGGAAATAATGAATTTAACAAATCGCTTAACCTTCTTTAGCTTCCGTTTTAGATTTATCTACGTCGTCTTATTCTATAGGTTATCTTAATTTATGCTACATTGGTTATTGTTACTTTAGTGTTACTTATGTTAACTTTGGTTATGTTAACTCACGGCTTTTCTATTTTTTCTAATTTTGTTCTTGTTAATATGTTAACTGCTATGAGTATTATTTTGTACAAAACATATTTGCGGCCTGATGTCACACGTATCAGATTACAATACAAGATTCGATCCCAAACCCATTGTACCATTTTGATGCACACAAATTGTCGCCCCACGCGATAATTCCATATGATTTAAAATAATGTGATGTAGCCGCAGGTAGTTCTTTCCATTATGTCCCAATTTTATTTATTTAGCGTCTAATATATATCAATTTTGCTAATAAACGTGTAATGAATAAATACAAATATTATTTTTAAGAATGTTAAACTTTCGTCTTCATCAACAAATAATATTCATAAATGTTTTTCAAGATTTCAATAAAAAAATTAAATAACACATGCCAACAGTTGTTTTGGTGCCGGAGTATTTAGAGCTGATTTCATATAAATTTGATGCCCTGAATTCAAACATGGCATTAGTTTTTACCTAAAAGCTCAAACTTCTAAGATATAATATTTTAGTTAAATAACTATTTTAATTTAAATCCATAGATCCAATAAAAAACTAAACACGGAATATTTATTATTACATTATATAAATATTGTTATATATATATATATATATATATATATAGATATAGGGATAGACGGAGGAAAAAGTTCTGTAGGCAATCAACTTCTCCCCGAACGCTCCTGACGATGCTCCTTCGCGTCTCTGGTTGC
>WYDF02023515.1:0-13094 GCA_009867245.2 Adranes taylori | reverse complement strand
AGTACTAACTATCTCACTCGCACATAAATGCTAGTGATATAATAAGTATCAAAAGCGTTCCAGACGGACAGACGGACGGGCAAAGCTACACGTTTATATATAAGTATTTTGGAATTGTCGTCTATTGAAAAATCATGATTGTAATTTAAAGTATGTGAAACTAAATTAGAATTATCTGGGTTGTTCAATCTTATGCTATTGAAATGTTCCTTAAAACGTGTCTGGGCATTTTTAGACGTTTGACCAATATATGATAATTCACAAGAACCACAAAATAATTGATAAATGCCACATTTTAATGTTTTAGGAACATTATCTGCACACAGATTCGTTGGTTGATTAAGTCTCATTTTTATTAAATTAAATATGAGACATAAAGTAAACTTTATTGAAAAATGGAAAACTACCAATGAGGTAGACGTTTAATTTTAACTCTTGATATGTATATTTTAATATATTTGAATTTTGTGCGTATTGAATTTTCACATGAGGCATGCTTTCAACAAGCTAATAACATTATATAGATTTTTAATTTTTTGTAATTCCTGAGTTACAGAAAGTGTCTTAAACATTTAATTTATATCGGAAAAAACAATTTTTCTCCAAAATGATTCTACATAAATGCAATTCAGTCAAGGTTCGCTAAACACTAGTGGTTGGTTCCAAATAGAGTTTCCAACTGCTTGTTGGGTTCAACTATTCCAATTTTGAATACTAAACATTCGAATATATTCGACGATATTTTTTATATATCAAAATAAAGTTTGTAAATATACGAGTCGAGAATATCTTGGCAATTTAGAGCTCATTATATACAGAAAGGGTGCCATAGCCGTCTCTTTCTCTGTCACAGCCGCGTGACAAATTAAAAATTCTTATTTCCAAAAAAATCCCAAAGTACATTTTTATATGCACAGTATAAACAAAAACGACAGATAAACAGCAAGGAAATTTATTCATAATTCAGAAAAATATACTTGAAAAACAATGACGCATTATATGTGTCAAATTTTAATAACTTTTTAGTTTTGTTTTAAATATGCCGGCTGTCGAAAAAACTCTTTCTGATGACGTGTAACTAACAATGTGTTGTATAATATTGTTAATTTATCAGTCCCTTTGTAGAATTTATTAAGGCATCTAAAATCCTTTTTTTCGATTTTTTTAAAGATTTTTTCGTCGTCGAAAGAACTGCGCTTTTCACCAATTGTATAAATTGCAACTTCCAATTCTAATTTGCAGATCTGAACTTGGGACTGACAATTCATCTAAATCAGAGCCTGACGAATTTATTATTTCATTTCGACATAACATGTTGTGATATAATTTTTGTAACAATTTTATTCCCAATGATGTTGGTACTCTTTTTAATGCATACTTAAAATTTTTTATTGATATAGGAACAACGCCCGTATATTAAGCGTTATTAGTTCTAGATTTCGGCGTTGATCCATTCGTTTTTCCAGAGCTGCTGAAAGCCTTTTGTTCATTTCAGTTCCTATTTTATCACATTGTTTAAACAACAATTTGCACACTCCATCTGCTGTCAATAAAGTTGCATCATTTTTACTCAATATTTTAAGTGGAGTTTGCGTCAAAGGAAGAACAATAATTAAATTTCGTAAGATACGTAATTCTTCATCAGACACAGTATCTGAATTCATGTCCACCAAGTTTTATTTACAGAGTCTGATATGCGGATGAAGCGTTTAATCATCGTGACTATTGAATTCCATCTTGGTTTGATATCCAATAATAGCTTCAAAGTTTTCATTTCTTTTTTCATAACATTTTCTTGCAATAGTGAAATTTTTACTGACAATTTCTTGAAAATTTTTATTTGCTTTAAAATGTTGTAAATATTCTCCATCAAATTGTAATCTTTCTCAACTTTTTCCATATTTAGAGAGTACAAAAATTATCTTCGGATGCATTGGTCTTTTCAGCTCCATCACCTTTCTTCATAATCTTCATCACTCTTCGTCACTATCCTATCTACATTATTACCAATTGTCATAGCATATTTCACTCTCTTTACGACAATCACCTTCACTTTCTCTTGACATTGTGTATTTGCATTTTTATATAAACAGTCCATGACTACTAAGTAATGAAATCTATGATTATGGCATAGCTGATTAATTATATCCAAATAATTACTGTATTTCTTCATTACGACTGCATCATTGTTGTTTGAAGCAACATCTTTTCTTCAGTATTAAACCCCCCAAAAATATTTTTTTTATCTTGATATCATCTACATTGACTTTACCTTTAATTTCAGACGATCCCAGCACATGGCGTTCAAAACTCTTGATGCCCATTGAAAGAACATGAACTGTTCATTTCAAATATCTGATAATAGAATTATCAGTCCACTCGTCTATGGACTTCTTGGAGTTTAAATAATTTAATAATGCTGATCTCGTTGATCCTTTAAATCCACTAGATTTACTACATTTGTTACAATTGGTAACTGATGAATTGTATTCTTTCCGCAAAAAAATCCCTAAGCACTTAATTGCTTCGACATGGCTGAAAAACAAAATCTTATAAATAAAAATTAACCTACGTGTGTTGTGTTCGCAAAACTCGAAAACTGCTTGACCTTTTCGAGACGATGTGTTAGGCCATATCGCTGGCCGCGACAATTAGGATATATCGCTGGCCATTTAATATTAGACTCAGGTTCACTTCCTTGTAACAGGTAACTGTTATTTTTACAGATGTTAGTAGAAATAGAATTGTAATGAATATAGTTAAAGCAATTGAACATTGTGATTTAAGTTTTTCTTCGATTAACTTACTTGTTATTTGTAGTGTATCGAGGGTTCCCGCTGCGAGCTAAAAAAATATTTTAAGACTGTTTCTTCGGCTCGTATTTGGTTGAGCCATTATAATTAGTATTTGCTGTATTTTTGTCACCGATAGTATTCAATTAAATTGTGCCTGCCAATTATTTGTACCCTCTAAGGGGTTGAAAATGATTAATTCTTGTCGGGTTCAATATCGTTTTTACTTGAAGTTATTATTCTAAAAATTATACTTATTATAGTAGAATGTGATTATATTTACCTGTAATGTGTTGAATCTTGTCAATTACTTAATTTCCCATTGCCGTTGGAGTTATCTGACTAGGAGATTTGGAGCTCGGAATTTGCTATTTATTTCGCGCTGGTAGATCGTTGAAAACATAGCTATATAGTTGACAAGTTGTTTATCTAAAGCTGTGACAAGTATTAAAACTGATTCCTGGCATATTTCTGTTAAATTAAAAAAATAAATCAACCGAAATAGTAAGTCTATGAAAACATTGACAAACATTGACGAAACATTGATTAGATCCGAATCGACGTGCACACTCACATAGTACGATCTACGTTGGCCTTGCGGATAGACGGGAACTATCTCGGAACGAATTTGATTTGTTAATTATTCTAATGAATTGTTGATTTTATTAGGAAATTGTTCTGCTTTGATACTTTCCAGCTTAATGTTGTGTAATAGCATTGTAATTGCTAGATTTAAACCTGAGGGTGAGAATTTATTATGGAACGGAATCTTGCAGGATGCCACTTGGCCGCTAGAGGGCGAAAGGATCATTTTGAGTTGGTACGATTGTCTGATTACTGGGGTGTGGCTGACAGGTAATTTCTGGAAAGCTTTCTTTTCCCCCCGCGACGCAAAGGTGTCAAGAAGCCAATTTGGCTTCAGATTAAAAGCTTATTAAATTAACTGAATCATGAGTTTTTAAAAATTTTCTATAAGCGTGGAATTGGGGTTGGCTTTCGTTGAGTCGAAAGCAGTGTGATGTTATAGTGATCTGTTGGTAAGTTAATTGCTTGTGAAGTTTCGACTTGGTTTTGAGATCGCCATATTGTGCGTTTTTATAGATGAGCCATTAGGAGGAGGCCAATATCATCGGAAATGTTACTGATGGGCATCTCCTGAAGCATCTGTCGTGTCAGCGGAATTAAGTACGCTAACCTTGTCAACGAGGATTTTACCCGTGGAAGTTTTACCGCACAGCCAGGGGTCATGCAGTGTGTACTAGTGAGCCATCAAGGAACTGGTGCGAAGGATAAGGCTGCGTTGGGATCACGGAGATCATTCGGTGATCCCTCAGTTCGTGCTCTGGCATTGAACCTGGTCTTCATCACTAGGCGGTAACAGTCAAAGCTGTTTCAAGTATTACGTCTGTTTTTTAAATAATTTTTGAAATCATGAATTAGATGGTCTTCTTTGCTAACTTATTTTTATTTAAGTGCTTGACACAAATTTATTTACTATTATTGTCTTTGGTCCGCGTACATTTAAATTCATTTGCAAGTCCGTTTAAATAGGTTTTTATACCACAATTAGTTAGGGAAAGGAGTGGCGTTTTTTTTTTGGTACTTGTTGATTTTTATAAAATTCTGAAAGTCATATTGGTCTAACTCTCTAATCTTCTGTTTTCGCTCACCCGCTTTTCATCGTACACTTTATTTCTGTTCTTATTTTCTTCCCTTACTACTCTTCATCTCTTCCAACCCTTCTTTAACTATATCAGTTATGTCACTCATACTATTTACCCCTTCCCAACTGATTCTCTCCATTCAAGTCCTCTAAAAGTTAACTCTCCATTCATATCACTTTCCACACAACCATTCGCCACTACCATATTCTCATCTACTACCCACTCAAAATAAATTCCCTCAGCGTTTACTGTTTTACCTTTTGACTTTCTCTCTATATAGGTACTCTCCGTCGTTTCCAATATTAAAATACTCTTGTTGACCTATTCTTACATTCCAGTGACCCATTATTACTATCATGTCAAATTCCTCTCTCACCCTACCTATATCTTCACTTACTACCCTCATATACTCCTTCTATTCCTTATTCACGTACACTGTTATTATTAACCACTTTGTCCCACATATTCTTATCCCTCTGCCTAACATTTCCTGTTTCCTAAACGCTTTATCCTCCATTTTCTCTATACCTTCTCTTACCCCATAACTTATCCCACCGCGCGCTCGTCCCTTTACATATCTTCATTTCGCTTCTTTCACACTCCAATTAAACGCCTTTGGGAGCTTCTCCTTCATTTCACACCACTTCGCTCCTTCTACCCAAGGGGACTCTTATATTTGGTATGAATTTAAACAAAATCACAAGCGTTATGTCACTAGTTTTGCTAGTAGAATACACTATGGGCGCGTAGCGTTGTATTACGAACTACCGCTTCTCTAAACCAAGTGACTACTACCAGTTATGCCAATAGCATGCGCTCTTAGTTAAAACTGTAAAAGACAAGGTAAGTTCTATGGCCACGTAACATTGCATTAAGAATTAACGTTACTGCATGCCAAGTGACTACCACTAGCTTAGTATGTACGCAACGTCACAATATGAACTGACGTGCCTGTGGTACTAGTGATATACATTCTAGTAAATGGGAGAGAAAAGATAAACACTATGGGCACATAACGTCGCATTAAGAACTAACGTTTCTGTATGCCAATTGCCAAGTGACTACCACTAGCTTAGTCTGAACGCAACACCGCAATATGAACTGGCGTGTTTGTATTACTAGTGGTATACATTTTATGTATAAGATATAGGTGGAAAGAAAAGGATAGGATGAACAGAAAACACTGTAAATGGTGTAAGCTATATAACATGGCTTACCAACAAACGCTTCACTGCTGGCGATTGTCGCTGGTCGCTGGTCGCTGCTGGCTGCATCGGTGCTGGTGCATCGGTGCTGGTTTTCTCTCGAGCTCGAACTAACTATAAATAACAGGAACTAACTATAAAATGGTTAATGCGCGCTTATTTATAGGCCACGAGCCAACCCACCACGAAACGTGCGGAAGCTTAAACACATCACATTGTGACTTCTACGGTCTCCAATGGAATCAGCGCTACCACGGGGGTTTAAATTATAGCGTTATAGTAATATGTAATACGCGGAGAGCAGAAATTAAAAGAGGTAGTATACATATTATATCTGTATGGACACCAGCAAGCAGCGACCATATATATATATATATATATATATATATTCATGTACGCTTTCGTACGTTAACACAAATGTACGGACGGCAAGGATTATCTCTCTCTCTCTCTCTTTCTTTCTCTAACGTATATACTGGTATATGCATCCAAAAATCCCTACTTTAATATTTTATCTCATAGCAGACAATATGCAGTGGTTACTAATAATAATATTTGTTTATATTCATCAATCAGATTAACTGATACAGAACTGCTATAAATACGTTTCAAATAATCTTTTAATTTAAATACAACAGAAAAGATATCTAATAATGCTTCCTTATTTAGTACTCAAAACAATACGTTCTCTGTGAAACGGGCAGCCATACAGACAGATGGCTTTTAGTATTTATATCTTTTTGTGTACGGTTACCGCAGTCAAATTTTATTTACTTTATGTATGCACTGCATTAGAACATATTTAAGGAAGACTTACATTTGTAATAACGTTGTTAAAATATTCAGTTGTTCATATTGGCAAAATTGAGGTCACTTGTTTTACATATGTTCACCAAGTTTCATTTTTCAACTTTCACAGGAATCGAGATAGTTAAGGTAGTGCAATAGCAATGGAGACATGGGATTAACTTCATTTGGCGCATAATACAAGGTACTATCTATGTGCAAAATTTCAACCGTCCAGTTTTAAAACTAAATTTTTGTCCCTACCAAATTCATTTAAATCGGCCTACTAGATTAAGAGTATCTTGGAACATTCATACATCCGCATACACAGACACCGAAAAATACGCTTTCTTTTAATTTTTTGACCATGAAATTTTTTTTGAAAAATTTCTTTTTATGGTAAATTGTTTCTTATGCATCTCACTTTGAATAATGTATAAAGAAATCGTAGTGACATGAATACAGGAGACGTACTAAGGTGAAATAGAAAAAATTTTAAATCATGAATCATATATTATCTTTCACATACCTATACGTACTTCGTACATCTATTGGTATATGAAACATAATTAATAAATTTATTTAAAGCACTTCTTTCGGCCACCCAAGTCTCTTAATATTTTTCCAAAACATTTATTTTTGTCAATTTCAAAAATTTTAAAAAGTTATCAACTATGTCCTGTTCGTAGGACATATATGTACGTACTATGTACTTACTTGAATTATACTTACTGATCCAACAATGGGTACAAAGATAACATACAAATGTACAACTCTTGTCTTGTTTTAAATTATCAAAACAACCTATAACACACCACTGGGAGATGGTTGCACTTTGGTTAATAACATAAAAGCAAATCGGATAAATGGTTATCAACATAAAAGCACATCAGTAACTTCTTATTAACCCTTTCACGAAAGAAAGAAGCAAGGATCTGCATTACTTTGATGCATTCTTGCTAATTTCTGGTTGCTGTATGTATAACTGTTTCCTGAGGATTATGATGTGCTATTGTCGAAAAAGTTTTATTATAATCTATGCATTAATGTAGAGCACAGTCAAAATTTCAAAATACTAAATTGGATTTTGTCTTAGCGGCAAAATTTGTGAAATGTACCGATTTGAAAAATTGGTAAAAATCGTAAATAGCTGATTAAATTATCTTGTATTTATTGAGAGTAAATATTTTTTTAGACAAATGTATTGCAGTACACAAAATTTGCATCAGTGACTACTTTCCATTATGTGGCTATTTTCTAAACTTTTTATATACTGTATCTTTATTTCTATCATCATATATTACTCAGAATGACCATCACATTTACATTCTACTTTCCTTGATTCTTTATTTTCATTTCCATATAGACTTTTCTCCACCATCTTCTTTAAAGTCTGCTATATTGGTCTTATTTTGATACAGAGTCCGCGGTTCGGTTTCTTTGTGAACGTCAAGAAAACAAACCTTATGTTCTACTCCGAGCAACCAAGACCAGTTGTTTTATATATCAATTATAGACCCGTCGAACAAGTACATACATTTCGATACCTGGAGTATCAAGGCTAGAATAGAGCATACTCGCAGAAGCTTCACCAGCATGAAAATCTATATACCGCACACGACCTAAGTCTTCGTCTCCGTGTGCAATTACTGCGCTCTTACATTTTTCCTGTCCTACGCTATGAATGCAAATGCTGAACATTCAACCAGGAGGTGGAAAATCATATAGACGCCTTCGAAATGTACGCATTTCATGGATGGCTCAAAAAGGAAAGTTTAGGCCAAAAATTAATAGGACGATGCCAGTATTCATAACTGGAGTATCTGAGGAGATAGCTCTGAAAACATAAATAAGTTATGAGTGGAAAAGGTCTATTTGCCAATTTATTATCTATCCGATGTTTTTATAGATTTGAAGCAATTTTGTTATAAATTTTGTTAATTCCATTTTGTAGAATACTACTCACTTGCTAGTCACAGAAGTACTACTCACAGTAGTAATTGTCCTCACACAAGTAATTTACCCCACACAGTTCTAATTGTCCTCACAGCAGTAATAGTACTCACTATAGTAATTTTCATATAATTCTTTCCACAAGACTAGGAGGTTCTAGGGATCACAAGATCAGAGGAACTAAATAGCTTGGTTACAAAATCAATCTCTTCTTTAAACTCATTTTTAATTTTACAAGTAATATATTGTGGATTAATAAAAACAAAACTAAATGCCCTGCAACAAATCCAATGTTGACTGGTGACGGGTAATTATTATAGACTGTGGTAGTATTCGAGGAATAATTGTATATTTAAATTTTAATAAAACTGTTATTTAAAGATACACGCGATCATTCAAATGTGTAAACAAACTTATGAAAACCAGTTGTAATAGAGAACATTAATCAAGGTGATAACCAGAATTCCAAAGATGTTTAATAATTGGTGCACGTTGCTAGTTTTATTCAATATTAATATGTCATTCAATTATTAATTATCATGTACAAGCATGAGTTATATTTTGTAAATATTTATAAATAAATCGACATAGTTTTATTTGATTTAATTTATCTACCAACCAATGCAACATCAGGACATGGCGATACTGTCAAAGCTTATAGTAACGCGGTTTATTTAAAAATCAAAAGTTAAAAATTTTTAAAGTTGTTTTGTTCTAAATTTCCAACGGGAGCAAGGAAGAAATTGTAATAACTTAAGCGGGTATCAGCGATGATACGACTACAAACACGCCAGGGAAATAGCTGAAAATCGGTGTAATTTTAGGCATCTCAGAGATTGTTATTATTTCAATCATTATTGCAGTCTTCCTACTTAAGCTTATATTAGCCATGTTAGACTTAATATGTTAGAACAGATGAAGAAAATGGTAAGTGCGGAAATTGCAAGGTGTAGAGAAAGGGTTTGAAGAGATCATGTCCATAAGTCATTAGCAGCTCTGTTGGTTCCGTACAAGGTCCTTTGTAAGAAAAAAAATTTTGTAAAACGGATAGAGAATATTATCGGGTTTCGGTAATAATTTTAATAAAAATAAAATTATATGTTCGTAGGTAGTTAGAGATTAAATAATATGTAACATTTAAAACCCAATAATTTTTTTAGTATAATTGCATTCAAACATTTATAATTCAAAAATTTATATACATTTTAATTATGTTTGATATTAATAAAATTTTTGATTTTATGTGTGCAAGATAGGTTATGAGTTAGGTAGTTGATTTTGTAAATAGTTCTGATTATAGGAATATAATTAACCACGGCAATGTTAGAAGAGCGAATAAAAGTTTGCTTGAAAAGAAATTAAATAAATTAGCTATTATAGAGAAAGATTTTTGTGAGATTAGGAATAGTTCAAATTCAAAATTAGCTAGTTCTTCGATAGATTCTGTAGTTATTAAGAAAGTTAACTTTTTCTTAGGAGAAATTATAAATACAGAGAGACTCGTCAGTTTTTATTAGATAGGATATAATAATTGGAAAATTCAGATATTACTGCAATTGCTGCAATCGACGGAAAGTATAGTAAAAATGGGGGAAAATTTTTAGTTTGATAACAGCTTCAGGGTTGATACCTGTAATGGGGAATAGCGCAGCTTCTATTACAGTTCGTAGATGCTATTAAATTATATAACTCCATATTACATGCAGAAAGTAAAAAGTTATTGACACATTTTATTGTAAAAACCTACCCAGTAACTTCCCCAGCTAAATTAAGGTTAAACTCAGAATATCTTTCCAATACTGATTTGATTACTGATATTCGGCAATTCTTTTTAACTCAAAAAAGCGCGGCTTCTCTAGCAGTTAAACTCCACAAGACAAGGTCATAAACAGACAACGTCTAAAGAACATTGAGAATTTTGGGGCACATATTGAGTGACTTGTAGTTAAAGTAACTTTAGCACAGGTAAATGTTGCAACTAACGTACCAAAAAATTAACTCTAACAAATAAAAAACTTGCTATACAAACATTCACGTCTGATTTGAATATTAGGAACATTAGTACGATTATAAGGGCCGAGAAATTTCGATACATTAACAGATCCAAATTATTGTACACGCGACGAATACAATATAAAAACAATGAACAAATATTGTATAGCAAATATTGTGTAATATTGTGTAATATTGTATACACTAGAGAAGTTTGTGAAAAATAACAAATTTCGAACTCAAATAACAAGTTTCAATATCGTTCAAATAATAATACTGATAAGAAAGGAAATACTGACAATAAAAATCAGTCTAATGATATGTCGTTTCAGCATAAAAGTAATGTAAATAGAAATCAAGCAAATAGGAACATTTTCGTCGCTAAAGATGAGTTAGCGAATTTTATTAAAGCATATTATGTAGACCAATGTATAAATGTAGTTATTGATAGTGGTTCTAGTATTTCATTAGGATGAACTAATTTAGTACAAAAGACAAATGTAGCATATGTTAATAATTCAGCAAGACATAAGATTCAAGGGCTTGGTGACAAAGCACGATACTCATTAAACGAGACTTTGGTATATTTAAAAATACCAAATTATGACGTATTTCCTACGTACAGTGTGGAGGAAAAAATTAGACATAGTATAGATATTTTATTAGGATTAAATTTCCTTAATAAATATATTGCAATAATTGATTACAAGACTGTTACATTAACTTTTGATTACAAAGGAGAAAATATTGTAGTGCCATTAGTATCCCAAAAAGAAGAATATGTAACTATTCCAGCTAGGTGTGAGAAAGTGTGCCGATTTAATGTAAGTTGTAAAGAAGAATGTGCGATATTACCAGAATAGTTAGGAGAAGGAGTTTTTATTGCAGAAGCCATAGTATGTCCGAAATACGACCAAGTCCCAGCAAAAATAATTAATACAAATGATCATGAGGTTAGGTTACGTAATTAAAAACCAAGAGTTGAGAACACACGGAATTTGCATATTAATAAATTTTAAATAGTATATTTAAAACTGTTCATCTAAGTTTTAAATAGTATAGATGCACAGAGTTTGAATAAAGAGGAAATAGATTCAGTGCAGAAGATTTGTGCAAAATTTGCGGATGTTTGATTTTTAGCAGGAGATAAATTAACTGCTACTAATATTTCTATCCAAGAGATAGAAGTCAAGAGAATGCAACTCCAGTGTATGTTAAGCCTTACCGGATACCGCATGCTCAAACATCTGCGGAACATAAGAAGATTGTTAAGATGCTTAGACAAGGCATTATTGAACGCGGTTCCGTGTGGTCTTCGCCATTATTTTTGGTCTCTAAGAAAGCGGGTTCAGGACGCAATAAGGCCTTCAGGGCTGTTCTTGATTTCAGACTTCTTCACGGTTCTTTAAGAAGGACGATAAATTCCCTTTAGAGGACATACACACGATAATAGATTCTTTATCAGGAGCTATATATTTTTCGCATCTAGATCTTGCGCAAGGGTAATATCAGATAGAGCTAGATCAGGATTCACAGAAATACACCGCTTTTACAACAGATAGAGGGCAGTATCAGTTGATTAGATTGCCGATGGTTTTAAAGATTAGTCAAAATGCTTTCTCTAGAGCAACAACAATTGCCATGATTGGTTTGAATTAGGAGAGTTGATTTGGTTTGAATTACAAATCTGATTTGTTTTGGCAACAGTTTGGCTCGTCATAATCAAAATTTAGTAAAAGTACTTGCTAGGTTGAGGAAGGTGAATCTTAAGCTCAATCCGTCAACATGTGAGTTTTTAAAAATAGAGTTGTTATATTTAGGACATGTGATTTCAGAAGGAGGCGTGAAAGTATTATTTTATTAAAATTTATTTAATGTATTACTATTATTTAAATTTAGATTTATTTAATTTTAGTATTATTTAAAGTAGTTTTACAGAAAGTGGAGGTTTTAAAAAATATACAGTTCCATAGTCATCAGATGATGCTAGGAGATTTGAAGCTTTTGCAAATGATTATAGGAAAGTTATAGAGAAATTTGCAGAAATAGTTGTTCCATTAAATAATTTATCTGGGAAGGGTGTTCCATTTCAATTTACATAAAGTGTAAAAAAGCATTCGAAATCCTTAAAAATACGTTAACGGAGGCACTATTCTTTCAATATCTTAATTTTGAGGAACGACACCAATTTTTTCTTCAAACTGATGCTTCCAAGCCTTATTTAGGAGCAATTTTTATAATTTTGATAGTAAGCCAGTAGCGTAAGCTAGTCGGAGATTGAATAAGGCAGAGATGAATTATTGTACGATTGACAAGGAGTTATTAGCAATTTGTTTTGCGGTTAAAAAATTCAGACCTTATATCTTCTTGAGGAAATTTCATATACAAACCGATCATAAGCCATTAACATACCTTTATGGCATAGTTAATCATTCGTGTAGGCTCACTATATTTCGTCTAACTTTAGAGGAATATGATTTTGTTATTAGTTATGTTCGTGGAAAAAATAATATCGTGGCAGACGCATTATCTCGAATTGAGTTTACGGAGATGTTACAATTTTTTTTGTTTTACGTAAGAAGTGGAGAAACCTTCAAAAGGCGAAGGATGCCCGATGCATCCGACAGTGTCGGATTTTTACCCACTAAAACTCCACTCCCTGTTGCGATTGTATATTGTTGGGAGATTGGAAAGTGTGTTTG
>WYDF02023504.1:0-13094 GCA_009867245.2 Adranes taylori | reverse complement strand
TGAGTGGATTTATGTGTGATTGAACGTTATTGTAAAAGTTTGTTGCTAGTGATTTAATTCGTTGTGTGAATGTTTCATGAGGCGACCAAATTAAAAAAACTTGTTATAAACTAAATGTGTTTTCGTAATACTAAAATTTTAATTTTAAATTGAAACGCCCTATTGTCAAACAAATTTTGTATAAAAAAATTTTTTATTGAAAATATCTACATACTTGGAAGAAAATAATGTGTGTCGAGATGTATCTGATTTTGCGCGAATAATAATATTTATGTATTCGAAATTCGTTCATTCTTTTGTATAAACCCACTCTGGTTTGGATATGTGTGTAGTGTGTGTATGTTTACATTCTAATGAACCGTCAAGCCAGGCTAGAACACTTCGGCTCATAACATCGCTGTGCCCTATGCCGCTTGAATATCAGCGTGAAAACAAGGAATCCAATTGTGCTAGTAATGATGCGTTCCGCGTAAAGCTATTACCTACACAGCAAGGTTCTGGGATTCAAAGATCTCGACTCTCCTTATCATTTTCAAAGCGTAATTTCATATAAACTGAACGATTCCTTTTCTTTTTGTTTAAGTTCCTATTATATAACACAATATAAAGGACCGGCAAAAATTATCTGGATAACAATATAAAAAAATTAGGCGTGAACGTGAATCAAATTCTGCCAAACAAAAGGATGCGTTGTTGCAGTTTTTTAGACGTTGGCCAAAGTATAAGGGACATGCATCTATAGTAGTTTCATACCAAAATGAAGGCGAAATTGAAATCGAATGTGGTGGCGAGATAGAATATGTGGAGAACATTATTGAAGATAGAGATTCTAAAAATGAAAATATTGCTAAAGAACCAGAAAATTTAGATGAAGTAGAAGTTATATCCGATTTAAGTGAGGTTGTTGTACAGAACGTCTATGATATAGGACAAAATGAACATAATGAAGATTTAAGTGGTCAAGATCCCAAAAACAATACAGATTTGCCTCCTAATTTTAATGATCTGGCAAGCTGGCCTATAATAGATGATAAATTCAAAACATTGCTGGTAAAGTATGGCCCAATTCAAAACATGCCGCCATGCTGTCCGAAAGATGATCAAAGTAGAAAATTTTCCTGGTTTCATTTTTATCGCCAAATGTCTACGTCGATAAAATTAAACGGCTAGTATACTCCAGTACGAAAGATTCTGTATTTTGCTTTTACTGTAGTTAGATATTCAGTCAGAATAATTTCTCCCTCTCATCGAACAATGGCTGCCGAGATTTGAAAAACCTTTCTCTTATTATTAAACAACATGAAATATCACGTGCCCATACTACTGCATATCTAAAGTGGAAAGAGTTGGAAATCAGACTGAAATCAGGGATTACCATTGGTCACATTAATCAGAAAATAATTCAGTCTGAAACGCAACATTGGCGACGAGTAAGAGGAACTTGTGAAAAGCTTTTCTAGTCGAATAACAGATTTTTTTTTTAAATTTATTTAATTCTTAGGAAAATATGATCCTATTATGAGTGAACATATTCGACGAATAACAAGCGAAATTCACACCAACTATCTATCGGAAAAATAATTCAAATTGAAATCGTTGAATTGCTTGGCAATAAAACTAAAAATCACATCAAAGCTAAAACGAGCAAAGCACTACTCCCTTCTTTTGGATTGTACTCCTGATATTAGCCACATGGAGCAGATGACGGTTTTTAGGTTTGTTAGTACACCTCAACCATCTTCAGAAAAAGCTGCTGAAATTATGATTACTGAACACTTCGTGACTTTTCTTGAATTACAAGACACAACTGGAGAAAATACGACAAAAGTTATTATCGACAAGTTGCAGGAATTAGGGGTAAATCTTGATGACATAAGGGGACAAACGAACGATAACGGAGATAACGTTCGCGGAAAATATATTGGTGTTCAAGACAGAATTCTTGAAATAGCTGAAGATAATACATTAACTGCACCGCAAATCAAGCGTCGCACAGAAGCCAAGAGAATAGCCAGAAATATTTCAAACTTCAAATTTGCTTTTGGTATTGTAGTATGACATTTTATCTCGAATTAACATTATCAGCAAAATGCTGCAATCACAGACCTTACGACTTATCTCTGGTTCTAATACATTTAAACGCTACGAAATCTTTCCTATGCGAATATCGCTCTGAAGAAGCATTTGAAGCAAAGATAGAAAAGGCTAAAAAATTGGCAATTGAATTAGAAATTTCTGAAGGATTTGATGAGGAAGAACCGTACGCGTGTGCAGAAAGAGCAGACAATTTCTATATGAAGGTCGTGATGAAGCGATAGTATCATCAGAACAAAACTTCAGAGTAAACTTTTTTAATCGGGTATTGGACATCTCAATTCAAGCAGTAAATGAAAGATTTACGCGGCGTATAGTGAGTTATTTGGGTCTTCACAATATTGGCAGCAAAGATTTTACGGATGACAAAATATTCAAACACTGTAAGAACTTCAAGTTAACGCTTACGTCTGATGGCCAATCAGATATCAACAGCTTCGAACTTTGGGATGAAAGTTAAACTATAGAGAAATTACTTCCCACTTCACAAAGCGACTCAATGAGTGTGTTGAAATATATTTATACGTCTAAAGTTGTCGACATATTCCTCAACCTCTCAATAGCTCTTCGCATACTACTAACTTTTATCTATCACGATTGCTAGTGCTGAAGCTATTCAAAGCTGAAACTAATAAAATCTATTTGACATCACAAATGACTCAAGATCGTTTAATTGGTTTAGCTAAAATTTCAATCGAGAAAGAAATTGCTGATCAATTGGACATTGAGTATTTGGTAAAAAATTTCACAAAATTGAAAGCTAGGTTCACAATAAATTATGATGTTCATGTATTATTTTCAATTTTTCTATAAATTTAATATTTTTAATGATTTTGCTTTTTGTATAATTTTTCCTCATAAAATAAAGTATATTAAGTTTAAATTTTCAGTGCTTTTCTATTTCTTCAACATAAAATGTTTTAATTTTTCGAGTCAGCAAATTTGTATTTCGCCTACAGACCAAAAACTGCTAAACCAGTCCTGTCTGATAGTATTTCTTTAAGTCGTAAATTACATATTGGCTACATGAAACACCAAATTAGCATAAAAAAGTCAGACAGGATAGACGGACCATTTTGAGTCGTTAGATATTGATGCCACTGAAGCAAGGGTACTGATGACGGCTACCGCCTATGCCAGAAATGAATCATATATCCTGCCTGGCTTTTCTAAGCTAATTGGGCCTTTCATGCAGTCAGTATACAGTTTTCAAAATGAACAAATTAAATAGTTATTTACGGCTTAAAGATGACATCGGATTGTCATTAATTCAATTAATTCATAATCGCAATAAGAAATTCCTTAATAAATCATAAATTAAATGAGAGATCCTTTAATAATATATATCTAAATTGACTAATCTAATTCATCAAAGAAATATAAAATGTATAATTATATGTAATCTAATATATATTAATCATAAAATCCAGCCTGTATAATCTTAAATGTATAAAAGCCAAAGAAATAAAAGCCAGGAAGAAAACGGTTACGATGCAAGGCCGACAGCTTCTACAACCTAACTACAAATAAAAAAACATCAGATCACGAATGAATAGGAAGCCGGCGGCATACGAACACAGCATCATTATTCATCAGAAAGTCAAGTATCATAACGTTTCAATGCATTTCTACGCCTGCACGTATATCTACGAAAACCCTACGCCAAGAGCGCAACGAGAAGGTTCTGCATCGCCAATGCTTCATTAAATCATCATCTACGTATTATTCAACCAAGAATCATTTATTTAATCCAGTCAACTTCAACGTTGATAGAGGTAGAGGGCCGTTGGTACAGAGAAGAAGGTCAGCCCAAGGCCGTACTCATAGATGAATAAATCTAATACAATATAATATATACAACCATATTAAGTTCGTCACGCATTATTTGCTTTATTATTTTGAATGGAAGAAGAAAAATGGATCAGCCTAACAAATTTTGAATTATATTTAGAATCAACATTATTGTCATTTATTTAAAATCGCGCTTCGAGGAATATTTTTGAAGTTATAAATACTAGAACAATAAACCAAACTATTGAAACTTGTTATTGCCTTTCTGTGTTTATCATATAAGAAACTTTATTATAAAAATTAAGCAATTAGAAAAACAAATTCCTAACCCAACCCTGAATCTGATGCAAGAGCAAATTATGTTACAAACAGAATAAACTATAAAAATACTATGATACATACATTATTCCATTCTTACATTTAGCTAATACTAGAGATGATTTAAAGGGTTAATAAAAGAGGCTTTGATTGTTAAAGTTCTTTACATCTCGATTGTGGAAATGGATAAACACCTATAATGGTTCATCTTACTTAAGGTGTCATTTCTTCTAACTACCATCTACATTCGTAGAACTCTGTCATGTGTCCCTTATAGATGATTTCAAAATTAGTTTAAACAATTCCAGCGTGGCGCAGTAAGCAGAGTCGTTAGACAATGATGCTACTGAAACAGAGGGTACTGACGACGGCTACCACCTGTGCGAGAAATGATGCATCTATCCTGTCTGGCTTTTTTTTAAGCTAATTGGGTGTTATGCAGTTTTCAATATGATTAATTTATCTAATAACTAAATATTAAAATTTCAATTTTTGAGTAAAAACTACGAAATTTAATCGTATGCAATAAACAATCCATTTGCTGTGAAAATTGCTGGAAGAGACGTAGAAAGATCCATTAAAGACCAAAATGAAATGCGTATTGCGTATATAAAACTTGCGTATATAATACCGGAAATTTGTAGATGTAGAATCAATCAATGGAGGAAACGCTAAAAACGTTAATAAGTGGCAATAAAACTTGGATCTATTCCAGATCAGATGTTACAAAATGAGATAGAATTGTCCCCGAAATAAGATTGTCACGACAGATTGAAGAACATTATTATTCTAGTCATTTATTCATCAGAAGTTCTTCCAAAAAACCGTAAATCAACGAATCATCCTCTACCAAGCATGCGATTTCACACACCGCCAAAAAAAAGTTTTTAGATAAGGCGGATTGATACTAAATGTCAAATTGATGGATTATCCTCCTTGCATTTAAGTCATTATAGAACGACTTCTTTATTTTTCTTACAATGAAGAATCAAATGCATGGCCAACGCGATTTCAATGTCCAGAACATCTGGATAGTTGAAGCCTTTAAAAAGACAATTTGTTAAGTAATCCCAAATAAAACGTTGTAATATCAGTTGAGAGTATATTTTTCTTCGTGATTTGCCACATATAGTAGAACTGTAAAGATTTGGACTATAGAGTTTCAACCCTTTCTTTCGAGTCATCTTCATACAGACTATTAATACATGGGGGCGGGGGCTGTGTAGGTACGTTTGGAGTAGGTATACTATGATTTGAGTATAGTTAGGTGACCAAATTGGGGCTACCATGGATTGGATTGTGATGTTAACGATTAAACCGGAGAGAGTCGACCAGATAAACGGGAGCAATGACACAACAATGAGGCGACGACTAAAAGATTACGACAAGCGGGAACAACGTCAAGACTAACTGAATTTGATTAACTGTAGATATTTTATATAAAATATAAATATTTTCTAAGATAGATATTTTGCTATTTTCTAAGATAGATAAACCGATGTTTGCTTTTCTGTATTGGAAAGTGAAATGATTTTTATATATGATTGTGTGTATGCTCTGGGGGTTACGCAGGTACGTTTATTTAAAGAATGCATGAATTTTGTGCCTTTATGTACTTAAGTATATTAGATACGCAAAAACATTGAATAGGTTAGTTGTTATTATGGAATTTGGGTATTTAATAGTTTTGTACGTACGTCGTTTTTATGTAGATATTTCTAGGCATTCAGAAAGATTTTATTTGTAACTTTCGACTATATGGACTGGTTCTAATTTATTTAGATCTGGAAATTTATGATTCGTTTCTAAACTGTGGATTTGCAAACTACTGCATTCCTAACACTGTAGTTTATAAACGTCATTGACTCTCTCCCGTTTAATCGTTAAGATTACTAAATCCAATCCCTCGTAGCGTCAATATGGTCACCCAACTACACCCCAATAGTAGTCTATCTACTCCAAATAAACCCACATAGCTCCCCATGTATTAAAAGTCTGTATGTCTGAAGATGGTCAGAGATTTGAAACATGTTACATATCACAAAGTAGACTACACTTCCAATTGATATTTCATTATGGATTACCACAAAAGTAACGCTTGACTTAATCAATCTATTAAAACTTATTATTGGTGGTGTCCTCAATATAACTGCATGTAAAACTAAATGAACAATCCCTCTTAAAACATGTCATCCAGAATTTTGAGAACGTATATAAAAGTCAAACTTAACAACGAAAACATTACTTAAATTTATTATTTTCTAAACAAAAGTTTAAATGTTTATAAACACGAATACATAGCATGTAAAATTAAAAGATAAAAAGGTGGAATGGAATGTACAAATTATTTATTTTCAACGTAATATATGATGTTCCCATCTTACAGAAATAAAATCTACAACAGTTTTTAATTTAATGTGTACAACAGTGGCGATCTCTATACGAGCACCGAATATACCTCTATTGTTGGTTAATGTCAGAAAACAGATCAAATTAAACCATTTTAAAGCATAGCGCATACAGATTAATAATTTGAATATAATTAGCAGAATGATAGATTTATTGAATGAAAAAATACTATGACGTAATATTCTTATACTAAAATATGTTCGTGTTCAACAATATAAGCGCAGAAATATTTACATCTTTTTACATTTCACCTAAATGATTATGTATGTGTTACATAGTTAATAATAGTATGATAGAATCTATTTGACAGGTATGCCCCCGATTAAATAAAGTTTATCAAATAATAAGACTTCGAAGCAATGTTATAAAACGTCGATAATTAATTTAAGAAATAACGGTATGCAATAATAAAACCTTCAGAAAATTATAAGCAACGTTATACTAGCAACCTCAAAAGTAAAAAATACAATCACGACACAAGACAAGAAATGAAAAAATTAAACCGCTATAAATCTCGCTATGTAACAAAGACTGACGGAAAGCTTTGCACTATAGAAATTTTAAAGTTTACCTAACTTAAGATATATGAACAAATTGTCCAAATTGTTTTTAATGTTAGTTTGGATGAACCCATCCTAAGAGTGGGCGTGAGCGCCACCAACGAATAATTGACTACTCAGATTTTCGATTTGAAGAGTTACTACGACAAAAGAGCAATATTTTTATACGCGATTTTTTTTAACCAACATTTAAAAAAAAGGACTAAGTGTATTTAAGTGATCTAAAATAATAAACATAGAAGTAACCTGTGATGGTCGAACAGAGAAATGCGAAATTATTATATAGGATGATAAAATTCTTTATAGGATCATCGAATCGACTTTTACGCACATAAATATTCATATTTCCTAATTAACTCTTTATCTATGGACACATATAAGATATTCCGTGAACTACAAATATAGTTTGAGCGATTTGGATCAAAAATTACATAATACATGGGTCTATCAATTTGACGAAAATAACCCGCCATTGACCTTAAAAATTTCCATTCGATGCTCCTATAGCCACCACTTACCGAAGAGCTACGCTCGATCAACACCATCAAACACCACCTGCGAACACCCAAGCCCTTACATAGATGTCCTTCGCGACTATTAATCATCCTTCGAAATGACTGAAACCACGCGTTCTTGTATTTGATAGCGAATAGTTAATGTGAGATTTATCAATCAAAATCAATCTAGGAAAGTAAGAAGTTGAAAGTTAATAATATGTAATCGTTACTGTTTGAAATAATGTCATTATCAGGAAGTGGTAAAATAGTTAATACTGGCTCCATATTACATAAAATAATTATTTCATTTAATTATTCTAATAACTGCGCTCACATTGTCGAGGTTTTTTTGTATATTTGAAGCTAAACTACAGAGAAGGCTAACACGTATAGTTTTATTACATAACTATCAACACCAAACCATTGATACATGTAGTATGTTGTCTGTTTATGTACAACAACTGTTTTTAATCATTTATTAATTTCACATAGTTGCTAGTATATTTTCTTACGATCAAAATTGGAAGGACAATGAAACTTAATGTTAGTATAATACTTTGATGCACGACGTGAAACAAATTTATATACTTACTACTATGTGTTATGTTGATATAAAATAAATGGGAACCAAAATTGAAACATATAAAAACGTTTTTTCTTTTGAAAAAATCATTCAACACTTTAATATTTTATAGGTGGGTGTTGCTTACATTTTAATAGATCAGATTAGCAACTCTAGTTAACATATTTAGATTTCTTATAACAACGTTGGACCTTAAAATATTCTAATGACAATATTCGCAATAAACTTCTAATTGTGAATTTTCAAAAAAAGTTTTGGAATTACTGGTAACAAAAAGTTTTATTTGTAATAAGATAATTACTATTTCATAAGACCAGAAATGGGCCAAGAAATAGAAGGAAAATAGCAATTGTATTTTAGTATAGCAAGTCTAAAAGAGTATGAAACACTATTTCGAAGTTAATAATAAATTCTGTCATTATTCCATAGAAAATTTCTACGGAATCACAAAAAAAAACTTCAATCAATGACAGTAGTAACTACATAGCGTTCCATCAAGACCTCCCGATATCTAACGTTATGATTTTCAGTCATCTTGGTGGCGGTGAAGAAATTGACATTTCAATTCAAATAAAAGACGGTTGACATTTTATTATTGGGCGAAAGGTCAATATCAATCAAATAGTTAAGTTCGATGAAGTAGTTAAGTTGCCTCTAACAGATATTAGGTACTAGGATAAGTTTGTGTCGCCAATAAGTAAAATATTAGGAATTGTACTACACGTGTGAGAGAGATAGCACAGTTAGTTCTCATATTGCCAGACAGATCGTCGAGACAAGAACGCTTCCAATCTCTAATTAGCTGGTGAACAGAATAGGACACAAACACAAGACGCAATTTGTAGTTATCTCTATGAACCTAGAAATAAAGCTCTTCGGTAAAGTAATAATATCGTGTCACACTGAATTCCTGAAACTAGAAATGATTTCACCCAAATCGAAATATTTACGTTTATTGTTTGAAAATAGCAAAACAAATTCCAGTGGCATATAAATATTTGCGGTGACTCAATATTCAAACCACCTAAAAAAAGTACATGTAACCTAAAAGTTAGTAACATAAATATCAGGAAATCCGCAATAGTTGATCTCTTGCACCAAATCTCCTAAAACTATTAGCTGATTTCATGTGATTTCACTTTACCAAGTAATTTGATTTGAACTTAAACAATTAGAACGTTAATTACAATTGATATTTTTGCCCAACTTTGTATTAAAAGGAAATAAAAGAATCATTTCCAGACTGATATGTGAGTAAAAATTTCTTACTTTATAACAAAAAATAAACATAATCACATAATTAAAATCTCGAGTTAATCTATTATTTTCTTTTTTTAAACTTATCCAATAGAATTAAAATAGTTGTGCTATATTTCAATTTTATACTTTCATTACGTGCTCAATAGAGCTGCTAAAATATAATATATATTTTGAAATTAGGGTTTTGTAATATATTAATTCTTTAAAGATTATTCAATTTATATTGTTTTATAACTAAATATTCTACAAGTAATAACTATACAATAATTATAATAAAATGTAAAACTTTCATGAATCTGACTGTCTATGAAGCTTATTACATCACGGCTGCTAAAAAATGTCTTAAGTAATGTTAAAATTATTTTATTATTATTATATACACACGATTTTATTTAAATTAGAAGTAATATTAAATGAATCAAGTGTCTATTATGATGAGAAACCAAAATATACAAAATTAATATGACGAGCAGTCAATTCCAGAAAAGCTTTTTCTCGACCAATAATTTACATACAATTTCATTTTATACATGTAAACATTAAAACCAATAGTTTTAAATTGGAAAAGGGGAGCATTAATTATTTTGTTTTATTATTCTTTTTCAAGTGGGAAAGTAGTACAAGATAAAAATTATTTGCATATTTATATAAATTGAGGAATAACAATATTGTAATTACTAAAAAATAAAACTAGCTATCACGTTACAGCGCAATGGCGTGCCCCTACATACAGCCTAACTCTTTCATACGAAGACATTCTCTCTTCTTAGAAATAACGGAAATTAAATTCAATGAACATTTTAGTTTCAAAAATAAAGATTTGGGATAATAATTGATAGATCACTAAATGATATTACACATAAAAACCGAATTCAAGTCAAATAATTAAACTAATACAGAACACAAGTAAAATTTCGTGTTTCATACAGAGATCAAATAAAACTCCTGAAGAAAGTATTTTGATCCAAATTTTTCAAATATAATAAAAAATTCCAATACATTTTTGTTAAAAAAGTCCATTGCAAATTCCGTTTTTTTTTTTAATTGAAGGGGTTTATAACGAACTTATTGTATGTAGTTTTTTATTTTTTGCGTGAATTTTCTAATGTGGTCTTAATTCTTTGTATAGAGGTAGATGGCTACGATGAGCCCGTACAGACCGAGTACTTCTGCAAAGATGAGAATCAGAATCATACCGACGTATAAGCGCGGCTGTTGGGCGGCGCCTCGTACGCCCGCATCGCCTACGATACCGATGGCGAAGCCCGCCGCAAGACCGGAGAAACCAACAGCGAGTCCAGCGCCCAAATGTATAAAGCCCCTGTAATATAAATAAAAACACAAAGTTAACTAAAAAAGTCTATATATCAACACTATGCAACAATTTATACGATATTACAGAACATATGCTAGTTGATTATAAAGAAGTGTTAAGAAGATGACAATCTGGGAGAGTGAAATTAGGTAAAGAAAAAATAAGATCTTACGCCGAAATGTATGGCGAGTAGGAGGGAAGAAATGATAGGAATATTAGAGAGAGCAAGTAGGAGTTGAGAGAAGAGGATTTCAACCCAGTGTAGAGAAATTAAAAGTGATGGTATATGAAAAAAAAAACGGGACATAATAGCAGAAAAGATTGTGTTGATTTAAAAAAGCGAAAAGAACTATGGAAAGCATGTTTGGTGAATCTGTTAAAATGAGTACAATGATACTGAATGTGTATGTAAAAAGTATAATGTACGGGGCGTAAATATGGACTGTATGGCAAAGAGAAGAGATAGAAAAGATGGAGATTGGATGCTTGAAGAGAATAATTTTAGTTGATAAGACTACGTCTGGAGTGATTGTGCTGAATAAGTTTGAGCAGAGAATGCAGGAATGAATGAAGAGGGAAAGGCTCGTGATTAGAAGCTAAAACTGTGGATATTAAGTTTATCATGATACATTACATAAATGACAAAAAACTCTTTAAATCAATTAATTAAATAAGTCAATCATTTCGAAAATTACATATTGACAGTATGAAACACCGAATTAGCTTACAAACTAGGCAGGGTAAATGGATCATTTCTGGTATAGGTGTATGTGTATATAATGTATATAATACACTATTACATAGTTCTATGAGCGTAGATGGTAGTTAGATGAAATTACATCTTAAGTGAGATGAACCATTATAAGGTGTTAACCCATCTCCATAAATGAGATCTAAAGAACTTTTAACAATCAAAGTCGCTTTTATTAACTGGTACTGATTCATCTCTAGTATTAGCGGATACACGCTAACTAAGAATTTATAATTTATGTATGATAGTATTACTTTAAGCAGTAAATAACTATTAATTATTAATTACATAAGTTAATCATCCGCTAATACTAGAGATGAATCAGAACGGGTTAATAAGAAACGACGTTGATTGATTTGTGGAGATGGATTAACACCATATAATGGTTAATCTCACTTAAGATATCATTTCGTCTAATTGGATATTTCATACAGTCAGTATGTAGTTTTCGAAATGATTACTAATTATTTACGGCTTAAAATAATACTATCATAATTATATTATCTTTTAATCAAATTTTTTATAGCTTTCCTGAGTTGCCTTTAACTATTGTATATTTGTTTTTTTTTTCGACGAATGTTAAACGTCACCGCATCCTTTACGTCCGGCAGAATTACAAAAACTCTTGAGTACATTTTCTGACCCGATCGCACGGCGTCTAATTATTCGTGCCCTCATAGTTGAACATTTAATTAGAGGAGATATCGAATTTGTCGAAAAAGAATATAATCCCGGTAAGTCTAGCTAGAAGAAGCTCTGTGAAACGAAGATTTTTGGGGTCCTCTAAAGAAAGGAGGCTTACAACAAAGACTAGCTAACCACAAATGTGGAACTGCTAATTATGAGTATTAAATATTACTTGATTAAAATCAACAGTGACGTAACAATGGTTAGTAAATTCTACAAAAAAAACCAAATTAAAATCCGAACCGCGACACTGTGGAAGTCGAATATTTTCTTTTTTTATTTACTTTACTTTCAGCTATATAGTTAAAAATTAGACTGATATTTCAATTTACAGTTGTTTTATTACTCTGACAAGTAGGTTCATATTTCTAAGTAACAATCCCATATATTTCCTCAAAATGTTGGAAAGTAGTCAAATTGAACGATAATACAGCAAAAAATTAGGCACATCCAAATTACTTTAGTTCGCTTTTCTAACAAAATGAATGTTAAAAAATAATTTAAACGAAAAATTTATTGTACCCAATACACATAATTTAATATTTTAGTGATACATTGTGAACGTATGATATACTTATTTTATTCGATTTTCCCAACCTTTTTTGTATCGAGCCTCTCCGGTTTATAATTATTGTATATTTTCATGCCTAACCTAACCTACGATCGTAGGTACGTCGCAGTGAAAGCAAACCAGAGGTGATGAGGTGTAAGCTGTGACCCGATGGGTACAAAGATCGAATGGGTAAATTACTGACTGAATGAATGAGTGAGTGAAATAATGAAATAAATTAGAAAATAGGAAAAAATATAAGTATTTACATTTACCATC